>JAEIIU010050299.1:0-40809 GCA_018874675.1 Drosophila baimaii
ATGACTCCTTCACTGCGTTGCAAACTTCTGACTAAAATTATAATACCCTGCAAGGGTATAAAAATGGTTTCTTTTTTTAATTTAATGTTTAATATCTAACAACTATATTTGTAATATTAAAGCTTAGTTAGAATCCCTTGATGTATGTGGTCTTGGGTCGTTTGGCGGGTGGTGGATTGTTGTAGAGATCACACTCGATGATTGTATTCTCTCCGGGTTGCAGCAACGAAGGCCTTTGGAAGCTGAAACCAAGCGTTGGATCTACATAATCCTCACTAACCGGAACGATTGGTATCTCGGAATACTCTGCTTTGATGGCGCCATAGAGCTTGGGCAAATTAGTGCCCGGAACTAGATTCGGGTTACGCCGTTCGGTCTCCTCTTCCTCGTCCGCCACCACCCGGTGTTCCGATGGTTGGCTGGACAGTTGATCCAGCCAGCTGGCCAAGCGATGCTCTGGTTCTTGTTGTTTTGGCAACCGTTCCTCTATCATTTCCCGGCTCACATCGCGGGCATGATCGTACTCCTCCATGTCCCATACATCTAGCATCCGCACGGTAAGCATGTCCTTGTAGCGGGCCATCTGGTAAGCGGACTTTTGCCAGGCTCCACGGTTGATGCCCTTGTCTTTTCTAAAATTAAACTTAACCGGTTGACTTTCTTTGGGTTGCGGCTTCACTTCCTTCTTGGTCTTCTTTTTGAGTTTCTTGTTGCTCTTCTTGTCGTTTTTCTTCTTGCCTGCCCCTTTGCTTTTGAATGTGTCTGGTTCCTCGGAACTCTGGCTGTCATCGTCTGAAATATCTGAATCCTCGATGCCCCACTCTATATCGATGTGTTCCAAGATCATGGGCTTCTCATCGGGCGGCAATCTCTTGCCTGCCTCTCTGAAAATCTCTCTCATTTGTGGTATCGCCTGCACTTCGGTGCAGCGAAGTTCCTGGCTCTGCACTTGCTTCTGGACTAGATTACCATAGTAGCGAATGGCTTCGGTGGTGTGCAGGCCTGTTCGCATCTCCTGAATACGCTCGCCATCCTCGCGAGGCGTCAGTCTCTGGGAGTAGACATCGCCCAAGCTGTTTGCTGTCAGGAGCTGGGCAAAAGCATGATCGCTGGCATTTTCCAGACGGCTGAATCGCAGACCGGTGACGCAGGCCTTTACCCTTTCCGAGAGATCAGCATAGACATCCACGCAGCCTCTCAATCGGGCATCCACTAGGGCTTCTTGTAGTGAGGGAGGAGCATATGGCAAGGCCGGTGAGTACATTTCATCCGCGCTCTGGGCCAGAGGTCCCTTCAGTTCGCAGATACGCTGATCGCTGGGCAGGAGGCCTCCCAAGGCCACATATTCGCTGCCATCGTGGGCGCAAGTATCCATTAGACAGGGCGGATAGGTCATTTGATGGGTCCACGTGACGACGGCACGATCGGCAATGTGTTTACCCAAACATCGCAGGTCCAAACAGTGCAGCTTGTGATTACTGGCCACATACAGAAGATTGGGATTCACGCTCTTTCCCAAACAGGAGAAGGTCTCGCAGCTCGTTAATTTAAAGCTGCTGGCATAGCAGGGATTCAGGGGTTGATCACATCGCTCGTCCACCGTAAGGAGTACCGGCTGTGAGAGGAAATGAAAGGTGCTATTTCCGGCTGGCATTAACTGGGCCCATGTACTTGTAGACTGCTGCAGTCCCTTGACCCAACAAACATCATGTTTGGCCAGGTCCTGTTGGGTAAGGATGTCCAGGAAGCGCAGGGAACGGTCTTGACAGGCCAGGGCCAGGACATTGGGTTTACCACGGGACTGCGAGGCGCTTGTAAAGGGCGCCGATTGACTGCTAAACTTGCTTTGGCAAATCACTTGGTAATCGAACGTCTCTTCCAGTTCTTCCAGGTCTTCCAGCTTTTTCTCGCGCTTCAATTCGAACAGGGATATCTCGTTGAGAAAGCGTGCCAGGAACATGTGGCCGTGATTCACCCGGAAACTTTCCATAGGCAATATTTCAAAGAGTTCGCTGGAGGTTTCCTCCAGTGTTTTCGAGTGAATTGTCTGCCACACCGTTGGCTCACTGTTGATCTCGGAGAAGTGTATTTCGTTCAGCTTCTTGCCACTGACATGCATGGCCAGGCTGCTGCCGTGGAAGGGCATCGTGTTGACGTTTCCGCCCGTGTAATAGTAATCGTAGCTGTCCCGGAAGAAAGAATTCTCCTGCCCGGCTATATGCTCTGCCAGGTTGAATAGCGTCGCATGGTAGATATTTTCCTTCTGCTTCTTTTCCCGCTGCTTCATCCGCTTAGTGTTTTTATCAAACATCATGTTGTATTTGTTTGTTTGCTGCATCCACTCGTCGAAGGCCAGAGGTCTCTGGACGCAGGGCTCCACGTGCGGCGACCGACCGTCGGGCGGCAGGAATACGGGTATGGGCACTCCGACGGCACAGTTGGGAAATATCTGGTGTTCGTCTTCGTCCATCTCGTGCAGATTTTGTCCCAACATTCCGGTGTTCAGAGCCGGTACCGTGTAATGCTCCGCCACTTCCAGGGCACGTCGCAATAACACCTCTGGTCCGTTCTTCTCCTCCGGCTCGTCGTCTTCGGTGTCGGATTCATTATCACTGGTCTTGGGCTGTAGCGACGCATTTAACTTGGTCAGCTCCCGGGATAACCTGCTGCGGCGCGGCATAGCTGCAAGAGAGTTTTGACTTTAACTGGCTTCAAAAACGCCTTATCAGTGGGGCTTAAACTTGCTTGATTGCCAGTTTTTCTTCTTTCGGGGTTCCTTTCATTCAATTTTCCAATGATACGTCAATATCTTTCAAAACTACGCGCAAAGTTTTATTTTTCAAGCATGTTGATTCTTCTTCTTCTGCCGCACGAAACTAGAGGTGGCAGAGCTGTGAGAACATCGATGGTGCTATCGATACTAGCGATGACTTTCGGCAGCTCTATCTCGATACTATCGGACACTTGTTTTGTTTAATTTATTATTTCCAACTTGTGTAATAATATAAAAATAAGCAAAAACTTAAAATAAAAAACTCCACACTTTCCCTTTAGCAGAGTAAAAATATCGAATTAGTAACTACCATCGATATATCGCCGTTCTAAAACATCGCTAGTATCGATATTTCTTTACCTTTTCACATCCTTAGAATTATCGGCACTAGTATCATCGCCAGCAAAATTGTTGTTTCAAAATCGAGCAGACGCAAAAAAGCAGCTGGCGAAATTACAAGAAATTGATCCCGAGAAAATTACATTGCAATCGCGACCAGCGGGCGTGTGTGTGTGCGAGTGCGTGTGCGCGAGCGAGAGAAAAAAAAGCGAGCGAAAAGAACGAGCACACAGAAATTACACAAGTTGTAAAAGAAAAGTCGAAGGAAGGGGGAAAAAAAGAAACGTTGGCCCAGACCAAATATTGATTTTTTCATAGGCGACGACTCCTTCGTTCTTATTGTTGTTGTTCTTCTGCGGTGGCAATTAACAAACGGTGTTTCTTTCTGTCTGACAACTCGGGAAAGCGGAAAAGCGGACGACAAGCGGGTGCCCCCACAGTAGTTTTCCACGATAATCCCGATATCGCTCATTTGAGGCCAGGAAAAGAAGAAGAAGAGAAAGAACGGAAAGCGTCAGGTGAGTTTTTAATATCCAACCGCGCACACACACACACTAAAAGACACACACACACCCACAGCAGGCACAATTAACACACATACAAGTGCAAAAAGCGGACAAGACAACAAAACAAATGCAAATTGGACAGGTGCGAAAGGGAGGGGGAGTTGGTATTCCAGCTCCCCTTCTCTTTTTATCTTCCTGTCGCAGCCCCTTTGCATTTGTTTTGTTGCAGTCCTTCTCTACCACTTCTCCCCCCTCTTTCTCTTTCTCTCTCTCTCTCTCTGCCTCTCTCTCACCACTGTCTGTATTTCTCTCAAATTGCGCTCGCCCCCATTACCAGAAAAAAAACACGCTGCCTCATCTAAACTTTTCATTTGCATCCAAGTATCTGTTTTTGCCCCTCCCCCCCGTCGTTTATCCCAATTAGCACTAACTCTATATTTTCGCACACTTCTTTTTCCTTCGTTTTTTGTCTTAGTTAACAGTTAGTTGTTAGGAGTTGCGCCTCACCTGCATGTTCTGGTTGTGGTTGTTGTTGCTTGTTATCACTGTTGTTGTTGTTGTTGCTGTTGCTTGTCTCTCATATCTTTACTAATTCCTTAGTTTATTATGTTCGTTTTTATTCGTTTTGGTTTCGGTTTCGGGTTCCTTTTGGGTTTTCCTGGCTTTTCTGGCTGCTAATTTTGACAAGCCCCAAATGGCTTCTGGGCTCTGACGTAATGCCACCATTCCTGCCCGCCGCCCTCTCTCTCTCTCTCTATCGTGGTCCCCCTTTTCTCCAATCTCCCTTGCTCGTTCGCTCGCTCTCTCCGCCGGAGCTGGGCGCTTCTCTACTGTAAACGACCTCCAACTAACTTCGCCGCAATCATTCCAGCAGCTGCTGACACAGTGAGGCTTTTTTTACGGGACAACTCCAGCTGCATTTCCAGTTGGAAGTTATTCCCAATTGATATATTTACACTGAACAATGTATTTCTTAATTATCTTTAGAAAGAATGGAGGTAAAATGCAGAAAATCTTAAAATCATTGAGACATACATTTTAAATTCGCTTTTAAAATGGTTTAAATATAGATTTATAGATATAATTATACCATAACAAGTAAGAAATGCTAACTTTGGGGGGAGCCAGAGTTTATGTACCCTTGCAGATAATTTGTTACTTATTATAAACGATTTTTGTAAAATATAACATGTAAAATGTAAAATGTGTGCAAAATGTAAAATTCATATGTAAAATATGAATTTAGACCGATCTTTCCTATGACAGCTACATGATATATTGGTCCGAATGAAATCTATAGGAAGTGGCTATAATTATATTATAAAATCACAAATAAAGTTTCATTTGAATATCTTGAAAAATAGCGAAAATATGCCAATTTGTTCTATCGTTTCTATGGCAGCTATATGATATAGTCGTCCGATCCGGACATATATAGCAGTGAGAGTATATAGAAGACTATATGCAAAGTTTCATTCATAAAGCTTTAAAACTGAGAGACTAGTTTGCGTAGAAACTGACAGACGGACATGGCTAGATCGACTCGGCTGTTGATGCTGATCAAGAATATATGTATATTCTTTATAGGGTCGGAAATGACTCCCTCACTGCGTTGCAAACTTCTGACTAAAATTATACCCTGCAAGGGTATGAAAATGTTCCCTTTTAAAAGTGTTGTAGACATTTGTTGTAACCTATTTTAAAATGTAGCAGTTAAATATTTTAAACCCCCTTTTTAAAAGTTTAACCCAACTTCAGCCCCAATAAAGTTCCCATTTGCGGAAGGACAATCTTAAGTGCAATGTTCTTTCTTTTTGTTACAAAATAGGCATTACAATAACGTACCCCACACAATAATTGACAGTTTATTTATACCAACCGACCACCGTCAGCAACACCTGTCCATTATCCTTAACTTCTTACCTAATTGGTTTAACCATTGACAGTGTTTACTGTTCCGGGCAGACATTTGTTATTTGCTGTTTTGTGAAATTTTATTGCTCTTGGCGGCAGCGTTTTGGGTGCGGAAACCTGAGGGTACCCGCCAATTGGGAGGTGGGGTTCCCTTTTGATGACTCCACACTGTTGTAACCTGTCGGCGCCATCGCCAGCAATATTCGTTAGTCGTCGTCGTCGTCTGTGCCGATTCTAGCCATACTGTGGCCGTGTGTCCATAGTGTATATATCTATCTACTGTTTAACTTTCCTGCATACTTAATGCGTAGGTCAGTTTACCCAAAAAAAAAGAAAGGAGAACGCAAAAAAAAAGACAAACACAAAGAAAAGTTCAGCTCACAAATTGCTTTTGGCGCCTTGTTGCTGCTGTTGTTGT
Organism: Drosophila baimaii; assembly: GCA_018874675.1. NCBI lineage: Eukaryota > Metazoa > Arthropoda > Insecta > Diptera > Drosophilidae > Drosophila > Drosophila baimaii. Next base: position 5,951 of record JAEIIU010050299.1, read on the forward strand.
TGTTGTTATTATTGTTGTTTGTTGTCCTCTCAGGTGTTTACCAACTCTCTGGCATTCTTTTACCACCTTTGAACCTCTCTCTGGCCATCGCTTTCTGCCCTTGCTCTGCGGCTCTGTTTTTATGTAACTTTCAAATCGATTGCAAACACGTAACAGTAGAGCAACCTGCTGTCCCAACACCCAACGCCTCCCTACTTGCTACGTCCGCGCCCCCTCATATATTCGCCCAAAACACTGGGATAATAATGTAGCTGAAAGATTGTAACATTTTTTGGAAACCTCAAAAAACGTATTTAACTTGAGGGATATCTGGGATATGTGTTAAAGAAAGAGCTGACTTCATTAAAGTTACAAAATAGTATAGCTTTATTTCTAAAAACCCAAACATGGAAGTATCCTTAAAATAAACTCATTTATATCATAAATAATAAATCGAGTTAGGGGATTGATAGTTTTTTATTGTATGATATGATCCTAATATTCTTATTTAAAGCCTCATCTCGAGAATTACTTTATGTAAGCCAAATCCTTGTATTTTATGCTTACTATTTTCTTTCTGTTCCAAAATAAGCATTACAAGAACGTACCACACAATAAGTATCCTTAAAATAAACCCAATTATAGCATAAATAATAAATCCAGTTAAGGGATCAGATAGTTTCTTTCGTAGTATATAATCCTGTTTTTCTTTTTAAAAGCCTCATCTGGAGAATCACTTTATGTAAGCCAAATCCTTGTATAGTTTGCTTAATATTTTCCACAGTGTATCCTGCAACAACGCTCTGACGTTGAGCAGAGTGTGATTTGGTACGTTTCTGCTTGTATATTTTTTTTTTTTTTTTTTTTTTCGTATTTTCGTTGGCCTGCGGCCTGACATAGCGTGACATTTCCTTTATGTGATTTGCTGCCGCTGTCGCTGCCCCATAACCTCTGATCTCTCCCTCCGCCCCCCACTGTCACGCCCCCACAGGTAGTGCCGCTCGAAGGGGAGACCAAGAACATTTGAATAATTTCTGTTTTGCAAATTTGTCTCTACGGGAGGTACGATATCCTTGAAGGCCTCGGACAAATTGTAGTCAATAGAATAGTTGAGAAAATATTTCACAAACGAAGGGAGGGCAAGCCACCTTCGAAAGGCATTCGGAATACAAGGAATGCTTGCCAAGTACAAGAAGTTAGGATGCAAAGGGAATCTTTAGAGTTTACTAAAAACAGACTCGCTTCAATTGATAGTTTAATTGTAAATAATTCAAACTGCCGCATGACCTTTGCAAGTAAATAAAGTCAATAAAATCTAAATTACTTTGGATTTTTTGGGAAATATAGTAAACCAAAATGGGAACTATCCATACACATATGAATACATACATATATAGTATGCAACACTATTGAGTGTAAGAGCCGGGTTTGTTGTTGCCCGTTGACCTGCCAACGGTTGCCATGGGCTACCGTGCCAAATTGTCGATATTCCGTGTGCTCCTTTGGCAAAAGGCCGGAAAAACAAGTACGGCAGAGCCAAGGCACGTCATTCGCCCTGCTAATTTCCATGGGTCGGTCGGTATGGGTTGGTGTGTGAGTGTGTCTTTGCCCTGCACTCCTCGCACTCGGAGAGCACCTCCTTCACGTGCAATCGCAATTATGAATAATTCGCCATAAATGGCACACGCTGGCTGGCTTGCAATTATTGGAATTGAAGTGCCCCAGATGCCGCCGATAAATCGCTAAAGCCCAGCTAGGGCTTTTACACATACATATATATTATATATAGTAGTATCTGAATATGGCGACGCTAGTGTCATTATATCATTTCGTGTGGCCGAGGTGAAAAGTGCAAGCGCAACTTTATCAGCGCCCATAAATCGCCCGGCGAAAGGTCAAAGTTGAGCTCGACTCGCTGGCTGACTTTTCCGTGTGGGAGCTTGATGGTGGCATTGCCGAATACCTTTGGGTCCCCGGCCTACGGAACTTTAAATGTGCGCTGTCAGTAAGGGTTTAAGAGCGGTATCTATTGGATTTTAAATTGTTGATATAAATAACCCAACAAGCCATGCATAAAAATATCTTAATTGGTGATTTTGTATTACAATACGGCTATAAAAAAACATATAATTTACAATGTTCTTAGACTTTATTCATTTAAATTGGTGAATTAATTATTACCAACCCAAAGAATATTCTGTTTGGGCTTTATAATCATCAATAACTTCCTCTAGTAACATAATAATTAATTTAAATATCAGTTATTAAAAGTGGAAAAGCATTGTGCTGAATAACAACGCAGATAGAATACCATTTTCTTTGTTTGATTTTCCAATACTTTATCCACACTACTACGCTGTATTTACACATTCTTTATAAATAGAGATATCTCTATAACAATATAAGAATATGTGAAGAGATCTCTAAAGAGCTTCTGAAGCAATCAGAGAGTCAAGAACCTTGCCTGTAGCCTGAACAAGATAATAAGATAAGATAACAAAGAAATAGCCGGCAATGCTACGTAAAATCTATAAAATTATCAAGTCATGATTTCAGATTTTATGCTACATTTTAACTGCCTTACTTTTGCCCCTGATCTGCTGATGTTTTTTACGAGAAAACTTTCTTTTGAATGGCTAAATTATGCAGATAGCATTGCAGCTAAATTGGGTAATGAGCAATAAAATGTTCAAGTCCATTGGCCTTTGAATAATAAAACTCTAGAATACGAAAGGCGGCGGCCAGTGGCTCCTCTTTTTCCAGATATATGTATATTTTCTTTTCTCTGCCCCCCTGGAGGCTCATTCATCATACGCACTGTGGTCCCAGCTTGGAAATGAATTCAAATTGCTCAGCTTGACTGGGTTCTAAAACGTAAGACGCAAAAAAGAAAATAAAAATATTAGTAGCCATAACGAGTTTTTGTTTTGTTTGTTGTCTGAATTCATACAGTTACACATTTGTTGTACTATATATGTAGGTATATGTATATAGTATACGTTTATCTGTATCTGTGTGGGGCTGCGTCATTAGTTTTGAAGCGTTTGCATTTGCTTTGTTGCTGTCCGGTGATTATTAGTTGATAAATTCGCTCCGCATGACGCACTTAGTCAGCTCTCCAGAAGCCCGCCCGAAAATTAAAGAGGGAACCAACCGTACAACGCATTCTGGCCTCCCGGGCATGTGTGAAATTTTCATGCTTCTGTCCCGCCCCACTTTGGCTTTAAGCCAGGCAGGGCACGTGGAGAGCAGGCCTCAACCCTTGGCCCAAACTGGGTTAATGTAATGCATATGTGCTCTGGCAAATGGCAGGGCTTTAGGGTGTTTAGGGGTTATGGTGGGGGGGTTGATGCAGTTCCTCTCTCTGTGCCACAAAATCCCCCTCAACATTGCGGCTTGGCCTGCATATTTTCTTTCAAGTACGTACATTGACGCCCAAGCTCAGTTTTCCCGTGCAGTGCAGTGGCATTCGCGTAATGATGGCAAATGTTTATCGAGGTCTTGAATTTTATAAAATCTGAAACCGGTTCGGTTAAGTTTGATTAGGTTTAATTGTTTAGTAAAAACTTGAGATCTTAAATAGATCATTGCTGTAGTTAAGTTACAAGTTAAAGTTTTTATGGAGAGCATTTATCAGAATTAATTTTAGTTTGTGATTGATTTTATATTTATAAACCTTTTTATGTTTAATATTGCTTTTCAAATCGAGTACCCAACAAATAAGTATATATTTTACAAAGCTTATTATCTTTTAAAGCGGGGTTTTGTTACCATTAAATGAATTCAGCTTAGTAATGTTGTCTAGAAAGGCCAACCAGAATTAAAAGCCTCTGTAACTTGGTTTATATATTTTTATAAATGACATTCAATATTATTTTCTCGTTAGAGTATACATTTTGATATAGCTTTATACATAATGTTGTTTCCGAGCACAGATATTTTTTAAATATTAAAGTTTGATGGCCTTTGAGCTGCAAACTCGGCATAAATTTAATATTTATTTGTGGTTTGTTTTATCTTGGTAAACCTTACGGTACATATTTGATCAATAATGCAAATAACGATTGCAAATTCTTGAGAATATGATGATTAAGTTCGAAACTAAGAAACAGAGTAAACTTTGAGTAAATATAAATATTTATATGGGTTATCTTGTAAAAGGTGTAGGGTTGTCCAGAGTTAAATACATAGGTGCCTCAGTATTTTTTTTTTATATGATAAGTTGGTTGTGGCTTAATTTGTTCTGCCTTTAAACACTATAAGCTCTAGTTAAAACAAAAATCTTTGGCTTAACTAACAACAATTTCGGTGCTAGCTTCGTCATATGGCGATGCCTCACTGTAGTGGCTCGCTGCTTGTTATTAACCATGTCAATCATTATTCAAAGCTGTTGTGGACCTCCCCTAGAATCTGGTTTTGGTGTGACTCAATTCTCATCGTCATTATGTTTTGCTTTTGTTATTGTTATAATTTTTGTGTACTCTTTTTTCTTCTTTTATTTTATATGATTTATGTTTTGTGACGTTGTGACGCCGCTGCTGCGCTGCTGTTGCTGCCAAAAACACAATATATATATATATATATTTCCATTTTGAAATCAACGAACTGCTCTTTGTATATGTCTGTCTGTCTGCCGGCTAAAAAATAAATATACAAAAAACAAACATAAAACACCTCGACGCTGCTGCTGATGAATCAAATGCATTGTTAATATAAAAATCACGACCAAAAAACGAAATAAAACACGCACTCAACAACAACAACAAAACCACCACCACCACCACCACACACCAACAACGACACACTTGCATGCACAGTGGAAATATCCGTTTTTGTTTTGTTAACCAACAAAAAACAAAAAAATAAAAAGAAAAACCAAAGCCAGCTAAGTACAAGTACTCTAAATTCAAATTCAAATAAAGCTGGGCATTAGCTGATACATAAACTATAAATAAATAAGCCCAAAAAGCATAATAAAGAAAGCATGCCACAGTCCGAGGGCGGCTATGTATCGCTGCCGGCCGTCAATGGCAATGGCAGTGCCATCTATCAGTCGACCACAGAGCCCACGGCCCCGCCTTCGGTCTTTGAGAGCGTGAAGCGGGCGCTTGGCCAGGCCATCAAGTCCTCGCCAAATGACAGCGAGGAGCTGCTCCGCACGGAGCGCCAGCCGGTCATCGTTGGCGTTGGCGCCAGGTAAGTTATCCCAGTTCAGGTGGGGATCCTCCTCTTCGCTGCGCGACGGTGAGCCCTCCGCCAATCACTTTTAATCACCAACGCCGGAACACAAGACCCCCAAAAATACTCGTACCATTTGCCACCCCCCCTTTTTTTTAGCACGTCCACCGCCCAATGACCAATTTGACACACTCTTTTCTACACAGAGAACAAAAACACACACAGAAAGTACTAACGAAACTATGAAATATTGTACTTTTCCCCATAGAGGTTTGTTTAGGCTTCCATATAGGGTGCGTCCTTGCAATAGTTTGCTTTTTCAAAAGGTTTCTGGTTATTTTTATCAAGTTTTTATAATATTTCGTTGTGTTTTAGAGAGCTTCCAATCCTATGTAATCAACGGTTCATGGATAAGTAGGCTTTTTGCTCCCAAGAATCGTTACTAATTACTGGACAATTCATAGATAACAAAACCTTTTCTTTATAATTCCAGTTATCAGGATATATGTTCCCTTTCCTTTATTTTTGGCCAACTTAAAATATAATAGTTTTTAGAACGAGAAAATTAACTTCAAAATATAATAAATTCAAGGAAAGATAGTTCTATCGTTACTTTTTTATACTCTTGCAAGGTATTATAGTGAAGGAGTCATTTCCGACCACATAAGGTATATATATTCTTGAGCCAGCCGAGTCGATCTAGTCATGTCCGTCTGTCTGTCTGTCTGCCTTTCCATCTGTCAGCTTACATGCAAACTAGTCTCTCAATTTTTCAGCTATCGGGCTGTAACTTTCAGGATAGTCTTATATCCGAAATTGGACGACTAAATCCTATAACTGCTATAAAAACGATCGGGGAAAATTGGCATATTTTTATAATATGATTATAGCCGCACCCTAGAAATTTAATTGAAATCGTACCAATATATCATATAGCTGCCATAGGAAAGATCGGTCTAAATTGATATATTTTACATATGAATGTTGCATTTTACATACATTTTACATTATACATGCTCTTCTTAAAATTTTCATAAAAATCGGCCAACTATATCTGATAGCTACCATATAAATATATATGAGAAACAGGGTGCTTCGCGTAATTTATTCTCTTAGTATTAAAATCTTGTTTAAAAAATAATACATTATTTGCAAGGGTATTTCAAATCGGCTCTGCGCGAAGTTAGCTTTTCTTAATTGTCATCTTTTATAATTATAATAACAATTATATATTATAGTTTATAATAATAATAAATTACAAGTACATTTTCCTTTATTTTTGGCCAACTTAAACAAGAATAATTTGTAAAAGATAACAAAAAGCACTTGAAAATATAATACATTCTAAGAAAGATAGTTTCTATCGTTATTTTCGAGGAGTGACTTGCCCAGGCATCGCTTTTAAATAAAAAGATGAACAAAATCATTGTTAAAATATCATAAACCTATAGCTAAGGGTCCAAGCTACTCAACTCTCTTTAAATAAGTATATGATTCTAATCATAGTACGTATATCTATACAGAACTTGTATATTTTCTCAAGTGTATTAATTTAAGGCTATAAAATGTAAGAAACCAAAGTTGCGCCCGTAAGCAAGTTTTATCACACCTAATTCTCTGTGTAGCTCACTTAAACACAGAACATCAAAGCTCCCCCTTTTGCCGCCCTTGCCACACCGCCGCTTTTCCTGCCCCCCTTTGGAAGCTTAATTGCGATTGCATGTCTATCCAAAATGTTTGTTTTTTGCTTTTCTTGCTTTTGATTGTGTTTTTGTGGTTGTTGTGAGCTTCCCTTTTGGTTACATTTTGTTATTGTTCGTTTTTCCTTGACTTAAGGCACTTTGCATTTGATTTGATTTTGGCCACCAGAAGAAAGAATTATATGTAATATATATGTGATGTGTATATTTAAAGCCTCGCATTGTACACATTTCTAGCATTACATCATCATCAATCAGCATCGAAAAAAGTGGGCCAGCTTACTGATTAAGAGAGGGGGGGAAATAAATCATAAGACGTACTTATTTAATAGAGCATTTAGGGATGGTATTGAACCGAAAAGAAATACTAGAAAGGCTTAGACAAGTAAGGCAACTAAGTTAAACCTTTAAATTCCCCTTAAGATATCCCTCAGAAAGTAATACGAATTGTTTTCCCCTAAAATACACTATATAGAGCATTTAGCTATAGTGTAGACCCCGAAAAAAAACAAGCAAGCAGGAAATATAACTTCTTTTCTGGTTAGCCATGGCTCAAGGTCACGCTGCAGTTGGCAGTTTTTGCAGTTTTGTCAATACAACAAGCTGCCGCCCCGCCGAGAGCAGAGCAAATAGAGCTCAGAAAATAAACTGAAACTGAAAACTGAGACCTGAACTCTCGGGTTCTCTGGTCTCTGGTCTCTCAGGTCGTTATAGTTTAGCTTAGTTAGTTGGTCGCCGGCTGCGACCCACATTCGTTCTATTTTTTGCGGCCACTCTTGAAAATAATTCATATTTACGACTGCGGCGATCTCAAGTGGTTTTAATTAATATTTCCGCAGACACAACACACTGCACACTGACATTGTTCGTAAGTGATTCTTGCCCCGTGATTTAGTCCAATTAATATTTGCCTCGTAAATGGAACGAAAACGTCATATATACTTATGTATATATTCCCGACTCCAGATCGCACTTACACTGTTTACAGTCTTTCTGTCAGGCGGTGCCATTGCACTTGCTGCTTATTCTTAAGCGCCTGGAGTTTTCTGATACAGACCGGTTTTAGCTGGGAATTCTCAGTTATTGCTGAGGGGATTCAAAGAAAGCAAAGCAAAACCTTAAGTAAGCAAACATCTGATTAACAAAAATCCCTCCGCGCAAGCTTCTCCATTTCATATATATATTTCTTTCTTTTTTTTTTTTTGGCCTCCAAGGGGCTCCATGTGCGTGCTCTGTTCCAGAAATTGATTGTCTAGATTAATAATGGATTTATGGGGAAATGTTAAAGAAGGTCTGTAATTAGTGAGCTAAATGTGTGTCTCTTAGCTTGGCCGGGCAGCAATTAGGGCTGCTTCCTGGTTTTGGCAGGTGAAAGGGCCTTAAATGGCAGGAAAGTGCTTTAAATTATGAGGAAGAGTAGAGGATTTTTTCCAGCTAGTATTGAAGTTTAACTCTTTATGGCACCTAAAATAATTAAGCTTGCCTTGAAAATCTTTAAAAAGTTAATTTTTAAGGGAATTCCTATTCAAAAAAATATGAAATACCTCTTATATTACTTTTTAAAGGACTTTCCTTTATATTTCAAGCCCTTTTCTGAAGAGTTTTCTATGATAAAGAACTTTTTAATGTCTTTATGTTCACACATTACCCAAGCTATGTCCCAGAAATGCGTTTAACATTACTTTTGAAGAGTTTCCACCTCAACAGTCCATTCATTTTTCTGGTGTCATAACCAGGACTTGGGCAATTACTCCCCCTGGGATGCTTACTGGCCCAATCACGTAACCAATTAAAGGTGATAATGAAAAAAGCCATGACCCTCTCTATACATATATCTTGCTTTAGCTGCTCGAGCGACTCGAGGATAATGAACTCTCATCCCTCACCTGGAGCGACTTGCTAGTCCCACACCTCCGGCATTAACTAATTGAGTTCGGTCCCTGCAGTAAAAGTTCCTTCATTTTTTTTTTTTGCTTTTGTTTGTTAGCCCAAGAAGCGGGGAGCGAGAGACGGTAAACAAAAGTTTTCCACGCTTTTCCTGTGTATGTGTGTGGGTGTTATTTTTTAGGGGGAAGAAGGCGGTAGACCGAGGAAAGGAAAGTCAAATTAGTATGCCAGCTGGTCTCATTTTGTTGGCGCCACTTGTTTGTTTGTCGCTTGCCATTTTCATACATCGCGCTTACATCCATCCATCGACATTTACCCCGAATGACATTGCGTGACTCATTCGCTTACGTTTTACGTAAGGAGCCCCAGCGAGGAGACCTTGGCGAGAATTCACCGCCCGCCCACTCACCCACTCACTTCATCCAGCCGGCGAACGCTCCATGCTGCTCTCCTATTACTCTCATTTCTTTCTCTGTGCCTGTTTCTCTGTCGTCTGTGTTACTCTCTCCCTTTCTCTCTCTTTTACTCCAGAACCTCCCGACCTGTACTCTTAAGATTTCCAATTCCACAAAAAAAAAAAATTAAAGATATATAAGATATATATATATATACAAACAGGGTGAAAGTTTTTAGCCGATTTGGAACAGAGTCAGCCAGAAACTTGCCTCGATTTTTGTGTTCCTTTTGGTTATTCTTTGCTTGCATGCTCATAGAATCTCTTTCAGAGACCGCGACAAATCCGGTAAGACACTGACCACCAAGATGCCGTCAGCACCAACACACACTGCCGAGGAGGCACACCTGCTGGGGTAAGCAAAAGACTAGAACCCCCCAAAAAAAAAACTAGCGCATAAACTCCCAGGGAATTGTGTAATTAGGTCCCCCCAATCCGAATATCCGTATCTCCGAGATCCCTCCGAATATGTAAGATAAATGCAATACACACACACACACGAAACACACTATAATTAATATATATATACACACTTCACACACAACCAAGTCTAGAGTTTCGTTTTGATTTATCTTTATTATCTTGCGTTACCTTTGTTCATTAACTTTTCACATAGCATTTGATTTACGAGTACTCGTATTTTTAAGAGACAACCAATTAGCTTGTAAGTAAGTACTTGCCTAGATTTGAGTTTGATATAACAACTAAAACCCCGTAACAGCATCCCCCAGCCTTTGTATCTCTCCGAATGTTGATTAACCGACCAACTGATTGATTGATTACCTTTACGTCTTGATTTCTTTGAGTTTTGCATACAACATGAACCATAAACTAGAGAGTAGTCCAGCAGCGAGATCAACTCATGCCTGCAATACCTATATATATAAACATATATGCCCTCCGATCAAGTAGACCTAGCCTCTAGAGGAGTTCTTTCCCCGAAAACCAGGAAACACGAACACACACTATATCAAAAACTCACAGGATGCCAGTGTCTATGAACAGCTGACCCTACTGCCGCTGCCGCTGCCACTGCTGCCGCTGCTGCTGACCCACTACAACAGGAACCAAGACCTTGACTTTGATTACTAATCGAAGGTTTTATGTTACTCCCTGCAGCACCATGCCCGTTGATCCCATGGATGACATCGAACTGCGCTCCGTGCAGCTGCAATTCCCCAATGCCCGCGGCTCCATACTGGAGGCCTGCGAACAGCGACGCGTGCCCACAGACAAGGGCGATGTCCATGTGGCCATACAGGGCGACACGGCCAAGCCGGCCATTGTCACCTACCACGATCTGGGCCTCAACTGTAAGTAGTTGTACCAAAGACACTATAAGTACTAAGATGAGTAACGACCATACATTTGATTTGCAATATGCGAGCCAATTTTTCAGTTTTTGGGCAAGCTCTCGAGCTGTCCCGCTCTCACAAAGTTGAGATCATGGCATAACTATAGAAGCCTCGTCGAGGGAACTGCCCTCTTTTAAGGACTATTTGTGCTGTCGTTCGCTTGCTTTCTGCTATCTTTTCTAGCGCATGTCTTTGAATATATTTAGAGTCCTCATCGGAGCTGATGAGGCCACCTACTATAGTTATGCCATTTAGAGCGCGCTCTGTAGCCGCTCACTCACTCAGTTTCCATGGCAACCGTATACAGCGGTGGCCGGCGACTGTGTTTGTGTGTGTGTACATACGGAATAGGCTGCATTGATACAGCCTAAGCGAAAAATGCGTGTGCAAAGAAATCGTATGGCGTTCGGCGTCTTAGTACTTCTAGTGTCTTTGTTTCTACCATATGTTCTTTAAAAGTTAACCTAATTTAACCTTCACTTACAGACGCCACCAGCTTTGCTGGCTTCTTCAACTTCCCAGTGATGCGAGGCTTGCTGGAGAACTTTTGTGTTTACCATGTGACCGCTCCGGGACAGGAGGAGGGTGCCCCCACTCTGCCAGAGGAGTAAGCAATGAGCTTGTAACAATCAGTGAACCTTCTTCAACTGACATGATGTCTCGCCCACAGCTACGTGTATCCTACCATGGATGATCTGGCCGCCCAGCTGCTGTTCGTGCTCTCCCACTTTGGCCTCAAGTCGGTGATTGGCTTTGGTGTGGGCGCCGGCGCAAATATTCTGGCACGCTTCGCCCATGCCCATCCCGACAAGGTGGGCGCCCTGTGCCTGATCAACTGCGTGTCCACGCAGTCGGGCTGGATCGAGTGGGGTTATCAGAGCTTCAATGCCCGCTTCTTGCGCACCAAGGGCATGACACAGGGCGTGATCGATTACCTAATGTGGCATCACTTTGGACGCAATCCCGAGGAGCGCAATCACGACTTGGTGCAGATGTACAAGCAGCACTTTGAGCGAGGCGTTAACCCGACCAATCTGGCCATGCTGATCAATGCGTACATCCATCGCAATGACCTCCATTTGGCGCGCACTCCGCCAGGCACTCCGGGCACCGAGACGGCGGCCACCACGCTGAAGATGCCGGTGATTAATATCACGGGTTCGCTGTCGCCGCATGTGGAGGATACGGTGACCTTCAATGGCCGCCTGGATCCCACAAACTCATCATGGATGAAGGTTCTTAGAGAGTTTTTTTTTGTTGGATTTAAGTTGTGGTTGGAATAATGTACAAGGGAAATGGTTCAAATATTACTATTATTCCGATCACAAATATATATAAAATCCCCTTGTTTACCTATTGATTCGTACTATATATATCTATATCTTTTCTTGACAGATTTCCGACTGCGCTTTGGTGCTGGAGGAGCAGCCGGCCAAGCTGGCCGAGGCCTTCCGGCTCTTCTTGCAGGGCGAGGGCTACGGTAAGTGTTAGAACACCGCACACACCACCACCACCACCAACTACTACCACCACCAACAACCACCACAACAACAACAACAAGAACAACCAGAAAAAAAAGAAACAACTAGAACAACAGCAACATCCAACTGCTACAACTGAACAACCTCAGCAATCTCTGCTACAATCTCAACTCAATCTACTTACTACTCTGTTTCCCACTCTATCTAATCCCTCTATTAACCCACAACAACTACTACTATTTAACCTAACCTAACCTAACCTAACTACCTTAGCCAAGTACTTCAGACCCGGCGACTGGGACGGTGTTCAGTCTAGCAGTTTCTTGCCTATAAAAATCCCCTTGGAGTAAGATCCGCCTCCGCCATAGCTTCAGTTCAGTTCAGTTTCCTCCCCCTGGATTTTCCCCAGAAAATAATCTCTATAGAGACACTCAAGATATTTATATATATACACAAGACGCACACACGCGATTCCCAAACCTTAAACTTAGCCTGAAACGAGTATCTTTTTGAGAATCAAAAGCTTTTTGAGAAACGAAACCAAAAAAAAACTGAGAATTGATTGTGCAAAATTCTATATTTATAAATTGGCTAATTATACAAAACAAAAACAAACAAAAAAAAAGAAACCAAAAAATGAAATTAAAATTCGTTCAAATTTATGTTGAAAAAACCCAAGTATTTGTACGCAAACAAAAGTATTTCAAAATAAAAATCGAAAAGTTGTTGAAAATCAAGCGTTTACTTTTTATATATACATTTATATATATATTATCCATTCCCCCCCCAACAAGCCCCCCTTTCCCCCCTCAATATAGTTAGGAATAAAACACAGACAAAAAATGCATTTTCGCATCCACTACGACGACAAAACAAAAACAAGAAAAGATATTTCAAGATGTTCATTACTTTGTTTTTCATTTCTTTTTCCTTTCTCCAAAACTGCTTGTTTTTGCTAAACCAACATACAAAAAAAAATAAAAATAAAAAAAATAAAAAAAAAATGCCAAAAAACCAACCAAACAACACGCAACACAATTCAAATGAACAAAAAAATATACAAACAAAAAACTACCACACGAAATTGCAATTTCAATCGATGATAATCTCAAATCCCCGCACCGCCCATAACCCCCATCAAAATCCATAACTACTCACACGCGACATCATGGCCATTATCCATTATCCTATTCAATTCAATCAAATTCACTCCATCTTGGTCTTGGTCTCTGCTGCATTAACCTACGACTTTCTCCTACGTTCCGTTTACCTCAATTCTCTTCTAATTCTGGATTTTCTTTTCGTTTCGAAATTGGTTTCCTAATTCTAATTCCCCTCAACAAAAAATCAAACAAAAAAATCAACAATATAACCGGTAACTAATGCAACTGCGCGTTCTCTCTATATAATTTCAACAACAAATAAAATATAATAATCGTGTGTATATGGTATGTATATTTGTACACACGCACCCACCTGCGCCTAAAATAACACTCCAAACACACACACACATATTTCGCACCTGTGATATCGTAGTGTCCGAGAAACCTCAGTAGAAAGATCTGCCACCCGAAGCAGCACTCAGCAGCAGTAAAATACCCAACAAAAAATTGCTAAAAAAAAAGAACGAAACCTAAAATCTCTAGTTGGAATGCATTTAGCTAATTAATTAATACAATAATTCAAATTAACATTCGTATATATACAACAGATATATAGACAAAGTAGAGCTTAGACAAAATTATACACGAATTACACAGACACACTTCTCAGCTAGTGGTGGAACTTTTTGGGACTTAAAGTGTTGAAAAACTATTTTAAATAAGGTTGGTTTTTAAGAACTAACTAATTGCTATATTTCTTTAATATTTATTTATTGCATTTTCTGGGATTATATCCTGCTATTGACTTGACTTATATTTCGAGTCTTTAACTGAGTTTTCAGGAACTTATTCCGTATTTTAAATATATTAAACATTTTACCTTTTCAAAAAGGGGTTTTTAGTATTTGTATTAACTAAAAACAAATATATCCCCATTAATACTTTAAAAATGAATAAGCTTTTAATCAATATGCATTTTTTTGTTTTTAAAACACTTTTAATATATTTTTAAAGTATAAAACTATAGAAAACTCCTTAAATCCCAAACGGCCCCACTGTTAGAGCAAATGTTTTACACTCGCCTGCATACACGTAGTTTGTTTGTTTGAGTACAGTGCGACCTTTGGTAGCCGGGAACTTAATGCGCTTACTACGCTTTTCCAATGCTCTTTAATTTTCTCCTTCACCTAATGAACACGCTGTCCACACACACACTCGCACACACACACCACTTACGCCTTTTGTTTACAACAAACTCCTTAATTTATTTGACCTTTCATTTGTTTAATTTATTTACACGCAAACTGAAAACAAAATAAATACAACAACAACAACAACTCCTACAACTATTACGACAACAATCACCAACAAATTCAACAACAACAATTTTCGAAAACCCCCCAAAAAGCTGTTGGCACACTCCAAAAGTTGGCGCGCAAAATCTCAATGGCCAGTCGGAGCAGTTCCACGCAAATTGAGCTCAGCGTGCAGTGAGTGTAAGGCGCGGAAAGCCGCCGACAGAGCGTGAACGAGCGAATGTAGAGAGCAGCGCGACACTGGCAGCAGAAGGCAGCAGCAGCAACGGCACAGCGCCGAGTGAGAGCGAGAGCTATTGGATAATCACACCCACAAAAAAAAACCCCACCTCCCAAGAAAAAAAAAAACAAACAAAACCAAACCTAGAACAAAAACCTCTCGAAAAAATATGGGTTTTACATCAAGTTGGCGCTTTGCTTTTTCATACGGGCAAAACTCTCGCTTCGGTTTCTCCACTTCTGTGATTTCCTTTGAAATTTATTTTGTTGCTCTTTTGTTTTATGTTTTAATCAACCATTTTTGTAATTAATACGAATTTTAGTTTGTAAGCTAAGACGAGAAAAAGCAAGCAGCAGCAAATTTAGTTTCCATTTCGTTTGTTGTCTACATGCATATTAATAAATAATAATAAAAACGCATTGCTTATATGTATGTATGTTACATAATTACCTATCGTTTTTCACCATATTCACCCTTTGCAAGGGGTAAACATCACTGTAATCGCTACAATATAGACAAAAAGGCTTGGAGTTACGACATTTTGGATATGCATTTGGGGAATATATTCAAAGAGTTGCGGTTTTTGTATGAACAAAGTATTCCAAATTTAGCTAGAGATATTAATAGGTGTTTTTAAAATTATTCAGACTTTGACAATCTGATTGTCAAACTAAACTTTGTAAATTTCTGACCGAAATTGGCCTACATCATTTTTAAATTACCTTTTTTGAAAAATACTCCACCCCGAATCGGTAAAAGCCAGCAGACTTAGGGATTTTTAATGTGATTTTAATACGATTTCAAAAACAATTTTTTCCCCATATCTACAGTGTTGTTAACCCTTTCTATTCGGGACTGTACTTGCAAAAATGCGCTGCTTTCACCCCACACAGACACAACGCAGCTTAAATATATATATGGAAGCAATAAGTTTATACACACAATTTATACAAATATACATACATGACAACGCTATTATATACATATTACATACACTAATCATACGCAAAGTCAACAAACAATGAAAATATGAAACATAATGAACAAGAAACAAAAAGAAAAAAAACGAAACGAAAATTGAAAGTGTAAGCTTTTGTTGTATATTTGAGAATTCTAAATAAACGAACAACGTGAATTTCGAATTTCGAATCGGTACGGCGTCCGAGGGAAACGGAACTAAGTGTGTGTAGTTTTGCTTGCGGCTTGTCGCGTCGTCTCTTTCCCACAGCAGCAACGTGACCCCCAGGGCGGCAACAGCATCCTCAACATCAACACCAGCAACAGGTGGCGCCACATCAACAACAACAACAGCAACAACCATCCGCATGCCATCCAAGCCAGCCTAGATCATCGGTATTCTCTCTCATCGCAATTTCACCGCAGATCTCAGCTCAGCCTTCCTCCTCTCTTCCCCCATCCATCTCGTCCATCTCAACTAGAACAAGAACAACAACAACAAGAATAACAACAATAAGAATAATAATAGAAACAACAACAGCAGCAGCAGCAGATTGTCGCCGCCGCTTTCATCTCGAATCATGCTAAATGCACCAGACACTCCACACAATAGACACACCTGTGCAGCTCTGTGGTCTAAATAATAGTAGTAATGTATTTTGAAATATTTGTAGAAGGTAATAAATAAATAGGAACAACTCTGCATATTTTTGTATAACAAATATTTAAGACAGAAGGTTACAAAATAGCTAAGAAATAGTATTACAACTTCTAACATCATTCTGGAATATGTAGGGGAGCCTAATGTTTAAAACTATGAACGATATCAACAGCTAAACTAGTCAGGATTATTGAGTAGAGCTTAAGAAAATCATAACTAATCATAACCTTTAAAATATATAGATATTTGGGGGTGTTGCAGATATTACCAGAGTTTTGTAATCCCTCAAAAATGTTTCCAAAACGATGTTTAAAAAGTGTTACACCATAAGATTAAAAACCCTGAATTTACCTAAAACATTTTATATTTTTAGGCACATTTTAAGGAGTTTTTAATATCCTATTTCTGTAGAAACCCTGATTATATTTTCAAAAAATATGTATAAGCTCAGCTTAGCTTTACGTTCAAATCCACAAAGTTTAAAATATTTTATTTAGGGATTCTTCAAGTAATACGATAGAATAAAAGCGAATTTAAGATAAACAGGTTGTTATTTTTGTATCCCCTTGTTAAATAAATAACCCTAGAAATATTTAAAAATGTGGAGGGCCTTTAAAATAACCCGTCATATTCGTTGGAGTATGATTTCAAGAGTTTTTGAAGTATTTCGTCATAAAGCTGCTACTAACTTAGGAACCCTTTAAGTTTAGATTGTAGATGCTATCCTTGCTTCATTTCCCCCCTCATTTTCAAATTCGCAACTACATTTACTTAGACCACACCTGCAAAAACCCACACAAACATCACACATACACCAAACAAAACACAAAACATTTCAAAAACAGCAGCCAAGCCTTTTAGAAAGTGTATAAAGAAAAAACACCCATCAAGAACAACCAACAACTTACATGTTCTCAAGTAACATAACGTAAATAACAAAAGCCAAACTACTACTACCTTCCCCCAACAACAACCGACAATCAACAATCAACAACAACAATCTACAACAACAATCTACAACAACCTACAACAACCACCAATAAAAACCCTGCCACAGCAACGCCGCTGTCAACGCCAGCGAGTTCGCCCTGTGGCACCAAATACCACACGTACTCCTCGATCTTCTTCGCCAACTTCCGGGAGCAGCAGCAGCAGGCGCTGGAGGAGCGCGAACGGGAACGGGAGCGGGACCGCCAGCGGCAGCTGAGCCTGCGGGTGGGCAATCGCCTGCGCGAGACGGCCATTAATTGCACCAACACGGGCGGCAGCCAGCACCAGGGGGACAATAACAATGCGGACGAGCATAGCGGCGACGAGGATATGGATCTGGAGAACGGAAATGGAGTCGCCGGAAGCGGCAATGGCAATCGTGCCTACGTGACCACGGACACATCCGGAACGCTCTACTACGGCACCCAGAGCAACAAGATACGCATCACCGAGAATCCACTGCCCGAGCCGGTTAGCTCTTAGATTAGGTTCCGGAGAGCCAGCCACTTAATCCCCCAAAAAAGAAACACACCTTGTTATTGTTGTTACCTTGCCACAAACACACACACAAAACACACACTGAGAATAATAAAGCAGCCTCAGCCGCCGCCAAGTCAAGCCAAGCTTTCAGCCGTGCTCCAAGAGACACAAACGACACAAAAGTAATTAATAATAATGAAGAGAAAATGAAAGAAAATAACTAACAACACACCACACACCACACACACACCGCTAGAGAAAAGAATGCAATAATAATTAACCACCAAAAAAAAAAAAAGAGCATCCGTTGATTGTGTTTCCTCCTCCCTATGGTTTTTTGCGAGACGCGGAGAGATATTTGTAATTTACACTTTGTGCCTGAGCGTAACTTAACGAACATACACATAATACTTAATATATTTATATATATATCAGCAGAGCAGCATTTCAGTTGTCAATAAACCTTTCTTCTACTTTTTTTTTTGTTGAGTGCAATACACACAGACACACACTTTATGACGAGCTTGCTTAGTTGTTGTAAAACGAACAATATACAATATACAATATATATATACTACTATATACCATACAGAGATGTGTATACAAACAACACGATAACGAAACTCAAAGATTACGAACATTTCCGCTTAATGTTAAAACCTAAAACCTAAACCCAAACTGTTAACTTAATCCCAAAAGAATAACGAAACTTAAAAAGGAAAAAACAAATGTAGCATATCAAAATAACAAAGAAAATCTCTCAAAATTACGTATATACTTATACAAAGAAAAAAAAAACCCTAGATAAATTGTAGACAATTGCGAATTGCCAGCCCCGAAAATTCAGTTCACAATGAATGAGAAGGAAAGCCCCTAGAGACACAAGACACGAGACACTGTTGTCACAGGAAAAAACAAAACACACACACACACAGGATATGAATATAGAAGACATACATATATATACTATATCTATGAATAATGACAACTTTTTGCAATAACTTCGAATTCAATTCAATAAAAGTTTTAGAAGCTTGATGCGATATCCGGAGGGGTTTTTATTAATTTATTTTATTAGCTAATGGGGCGGCAGCATTTCCCTGACCCGGCGCAGGGTTTCCTCCCGTTCCCGCCGCATCAGTTCGGTGACCTGTTCTAAGAAATGCTGCTGCTGGTCACGCTGCTGTCGCAGCAACCCCTCGTTGGCGGCCCTGATTTGGGCCAGCAAATGCTTCTGGCCCTCTATAATGGCTTTGAGAGACTCCAGCGGTGTGGGCTCCTTTTCTCCAGCAGCATCATCGTAGTCATAGTCGCTATCCACGCCCGCCGCTCTCAACAGATCGCAGGTGGAGCTGGACTCTTCGCCGCTGTCACTTTCCGGCTGAATCTTTATGGTAGGCTGCTTGGTGAGCGATGACTTGAGCGGCCGCATGGGCCTTTGTATGACCCTCTTCCGGTTCTCCCGCGGCGTTCCAGTTATCTCGTCGAAGAGCTTAAAGTGACGAGGCAGAATCCTTACATTGTCTAGGCCATGCTCTTTGGCCTCGCGATGTCGCTTGAAGAGCAACCTCAGCTTGTTGCGCAGCTGGTGTGGCGTTCGCTTGATGGCCTGCTTGGCCAGGATGTTGGAAATGTGCACCAGGGTCTGGAAATTGCGTTTCCGGGAGCCGTCCAGGGCGCGAAAGAAACCATTGTCCCGGATGATGAGCAGAAAGGCATCAACCTCTTCGTCGGTCCAAAAGTGGGCTGTGAATTCGTTTCGGATTTAATTTAATTTTAAAAACCTAATTACAGCCATAATTACCTCCACTTTTATGCGAGGCATCGCCCTCTTCGTCATCGCTGTCATTGAAATCGCTGCCCTCGCTGGCACTGCTGACATTGGCCTCCGCTGCCGCCGCCGCCGCCTCCTCCTCGGTGGGATCCAGGACCTGTCGCATGGCCTCATAGTGCTCGAAGGTATCACCCGTGCCGTTCTTGACCTTATTGTACATCCGTCGCAGCAGCTGGAACTTGATGCGCAGCTTGTCCGCGCCCTTATTGGAGTTCCGTTTGGCCATTTCCTTGGCCAGCAGCTTGAAAACCTTGGCATTACGTTTCCGCAGCAGCGCCGACCGCAGACCCAGCGTGTGGATAAGGTCGAATAGGAGGTTCACCTCGCCATCGGTCCATTTGCAGCGAACGTTGGTGTAAATCGACGAGGAGGAGGCATCTATGGCATCTGTGGGGGGTGGGGTATGTGGCATATTACTTGGAATGTTTAATAAAAAAATCGTTAAAATATATTTTTATACATAACTAAAAACAAATTTAAATTTTCGTATAAATTGTACGTCTTAAAGGTGCGCTCGTCACTGTTTGTTTTGCCTCGTTAGGCAGTTTATTTTTTGCATTTAGATTACATGGCAGATAAGGCACAAATAACCCTATAGGCAAGGGTGATGTGACAGTTTGTCTGATGCACTCACGAGGGCAAAGATAAATACTTATTACATTGTAACGACAATGTTAATGCATTGCTTGTTCTGGCCAAGTGTGTTCAGCTGTCACTTTCAGGGCTTTAATTCGCCACAAAGTCTATTTTACTTACCAACTTATCAACTATAAGTTTGCTAAACGGACTCTAAAATTAATATAAAACATGTCCCAGCTACCTGTAACCTACAGCGAGCAGGAAAGGATTTGGAGTGGTCTACCAGTGGCCAGCCTAAGCCCTAAGGATGTGCCATCTCTGGGTGACATCATATTCAAGAATATGAGGAAGTGTGCCCAGAACGTGTGCCAAGTAAGTAAAATACGAGTTAAAGGCAAACAAAAACACAATTTTCCCCTTTTCAGATATGGGATGATGAGGGCGTCACAGTGACCTTTGATCAGGCGCTCACATGGGCCATTCGGCTGGCTGAGTTCTTCCAGAAACGTGGCCTAACCCACAAGGATGTCATAGGCATAGTAGCGGAAAACTGCAAGTATTTGCTGCCCTTAGGCGTGGCCTGTCTGATGAATGGAACGCCATTTCACTCACTTCATCCTGTGCTGGATAAAGGTTTTACTGATCTATTTATTTAGATATTATTTATATATTTATAAAGATAATATTGTTAATTTCAGGCACCCAAAAAGATCAATTCTCGCTAACCAAGCCAATGCTGGTTTTTTGCGATGGAAAAATATATGAACAAATTCACCAGGCCACCATTGAATGGCAGCCAGATATATATATACTAACCGATCTGATTGAAGGAGTGCCCAGCATTGAAATCCTACTGGAACCTACACCCACAGAAGGGCTTTACGAGTGAGTTCAAGGAATATTTTAACCAGAAGTCTGAGCAACCCTCGCATCTATCGCAGACCGAAACCCCTGAAGGAAGGCGGCGATCAAACAGTGGCCATACTCTGCTCCTCGGGAACAACAGGTCCGCCCAAGGCTGTCTGCATTTCCAATAGAAGCCTGCTACCCACACCGTCAGCCCTGCTGAACAGCGAGTCCGTTGGCTTTTCGTACGCCGCTCTCGACTGGATCTCTGGCGTGGCCAGCTTTATATCCCACACAGCCTTTGGCTTTACCCGTATCTTCGGCAGAACTCCAGTCACTCCCGACTATCTTGTGCGGCTCGTGGAAAAGTACAAGATTAGCGCCATTGTCCTGGCGCCATGTCGCATGTCTGCCCTGATCAATTGTCCGGCGGCCAACACCGATGCCTTGGCCTCGCTGCGCAGTGTGTTCTGCAGTGGAGGACGTGTTTCCGTGGCCGCCCTGCAACGATGCCAAACGCTCTGCAGGAATGCCACCATCAGTCAGATCTATGCCTTGACCGAGTCGGGTAATATATCGATGTCCCTGGGAATTGACAATGGTGGTAACTCGGTGGGTAGACCAGTGCCAGGTGTCAGAGTTCGTATTGTTGGCGAGAAAGGTGAGAATCTGGGGCACAACCAGTTGGGCGAGATATTGGCACACACAGAGCTGGTGTGGCAAGGATACTACGGTAATCCTGAAGGAACACTTGACATGCGCGACTCCGAGGGTTGGTTTCACACCGGAGATCTGGGTTACTTTGATGACCAGAATCTTCTGTACATAGTAGACCGTTGTAAGGATATTATCAGGTACCAGGGGCAGCAGTTTTTGCCGAGTGAGATCGAACAAGTGATACTGGAGCTCAAGGAGGATGTGCAGGATGTTTGTGTGGTGGGAATCTATGACGAGAAAGTGTGTGACCAGGCGGGAGCCCTGGTTCTAAAGAAAGAGGGGTCACCTTTGGGGGCAGCGGAGATTATGGATCATGTGGCCAAGCGATTGCCCTTGTACAAGCAACTCCATGCCGGAGTTCAGTTCACCGATGAAATGCCCGTAAATCTAAATGGTAAAGCCCTAAAGAAGGCAGCTCGGGACATGTTTATGGCCAAGAAAAACCAGATGTAGATCCTCAATAAAACATATTTGTTTAAACCCACCTTCTCCCTCTCCTTCGGATTCCGAGGCCAGGTCTTCGTCCACCTCCGCGTCGCTCTCACTCTCCAGCTCCGCCTCCAAGTCGGAGCCCTCGTTGCCCTGCACCAGATCGTGCATGGCTCCAAAGTGCTCGAAGGACTCGCCGCCATTTCTGGCCTGCGCATACTGACGCCTCAGCTGGTGGTACTTGATCCGCAGCTGCTTGGCACTCTTGTGGCAGCTGCGTTTGGCCAGCTCCCGGGCAATCACCTTGAAGACCTTGGCATTGCGCGACTTCCTCAACGAAGGCTGCAGTTTCAGTTGGTTGATGATGCCAAAGAAGGCGTCCACCTCCTCGTCCGTCCACCGGCAGCGGCTGGCTTTACTTCCGGTGTTTTCTACGGTGCCCAAGTGGTTTGAGTTTCCAAGATCTATTTTGGGATAATGGTGGGCGTTAGCTTTAAGCCGGGTTTTAGGTGCAGTTTTACCCACAATCCGAGTATTTCTGCTCCACTTCGTTGTCGTCCATTATGGCTGAATATTATTTCCAACTCAAGGCGGGGGTTTAAAAGTTAAAAGGTTCCCTCTCAGCTGCTGGGTTTTTATTTTTAATTAATACTTTAACTTTTATTTTATTAAAAATAATAAAATTTATTTTTGTTGACAAAAACCGGTTTGGCGTTATGGCGTTCTTTGCTTATGAGCGGCGACCACACTCTGGTCACACTTTAAGTCAGCTGATTTCTGCTATAAAACAAGGCAATGGTCTAGTACCTGGTCACACTTCTTCGTTATTAACAGCTGCTATAAAATGCCTTACAATTTATGGCAGAGTGGACGACTGTGATAAAAAAATGATGGCAGATCAGTGTTGCCAATTCAGCTATTTACCCACTAGATCCAGCCTTTTTCAAGTGGCTAAAACTGATTTGAAATATTTATTTGAAATTACAAAAAATGGTTAAAATAATAAAATTGTTTTCAACAAATAATAGTATGTAGTTAAAGAAAAAAGTATATGTATTATGCCGTTGCCTGTTTCTCCTTTCAAACGACATGCTAGGTTTTTTTTAACACAATCACAATACACAGTAAAAAATAAGTGAGCTGTTATAAATTCAATTACTGACTTAAGTAAGTTCCGGTATCTTTGTAAACCATTATAAGCCATAATTTGCACAAAAAGTATAATAAGGCAAATACTCAAAAATAAAATATACATATATGTATATAAAAAGAAACTAGTTGAGTAATAATGTTTACTAAAATTTCAAATTAAAAATTGGGTCAACAAAACTATTAAAAAAATATTTTTGTAATAATGTTTAATAAAGGTCCAAATTAAAAACAAGGTAAAAAAAAAAAATTTTTAAATAGTTTGGCAATAATGCCTAATAAAATTTCGAACTAAAAATTAAAAATGGCTAGCACTTAAAATTTCTACCAACGAAGGTGGCAGCACTGGCCAGAATTACTCTCCCGCTCTCGGCTTCTGAGAGAGCGCATTCGGGCCAGTCTTCGGCTCGATTCGGCTTTTGGAAAACCTATAAATACAAGTGCAAGTAGCCATTTGAGAAAAAAATTACAAACGGGAAATTAAAGCCAGATTTTCAACGCCACTGCGGTTTTCATCGGAAAAACATCGGATCGCATACGAAAAATCGCCGGGAAATTTAAGCACGCAATTTTATGGAAATATTTAAATATTTCCCTTAATTAATTAATTGTTAAACAAAAAGGTTGAAGCCAAGCAAGAAATTTATGTAGAATTACAACCATTATATTGGCAACAAGTGCGAGATTCCAAGGGAATCACAATAGTTTCTATTGTACAACAAAAGCAGAGCTTTTTGGCCAACACCGAGTGTGTGTGTGTGTGTGCGCGCGCGAGTGTGTCAGTGAGTGTAAGTGATCGCCCAGTTTGCTTTGCACTGGTTTGTTTTAGCCGCGTTTGTTGCTGTTTTTTTTTAACGAGCATACGAGTATCTCTTGTCGCCCCCGCGCGATCATTTTGCGTTATCTATCATTTTTTGCACGCGAATAAAAAACCAAAAGAGACATCGCGGGTCAAAGCACAACACAAAATACAAAAAAAAAAAATAAAAAAACGAATCTACAAAATCGGTTACGAAGCCTGGCCAAAGTCTGGCTTGTTTTACAGTGAGATGGGGCAAGGAGGAGCGCCGGCCACGCTTCACTAGGCACTAGGCACCACACCCCCCTCTAAAAAGCCAGCACCACCACCCCCTCCAAAAAGAATCCCCTCCGTCAAAGTCAGAAGTTTCTGAAATAAACAAACAAATCTGTCGCGAATCGCAATTTGCGCGTGTTTGTACAGTTGGTGAAGAAAATAAGCAACAACAACCACAACAGCAAAAAATCGCATCGAAATTGGGATTATCATCATGAGGAGGATAACGCAAGCAACTCCATTTGTGGTGGCCCTGATCCTCGTCGTCTTGGCGGCAACAGCAGCCGCCAATGCCACATCGGTCAGCAAGTCCGGCTACGCGGATGATGGCTCTGCAGTAATGAAAGGTAAGCGCTTTTTTTTGTGGTAACTCGAACTGCCAACTGGCAGAAACCAAATCAGAACTTCATATATATATCTCATATATCGGAGAGATTTTATATGGAATTCCAGGGCCAAGTCATGCGAAGTAACTCGAATCTTTTAGATTTTAGGTAATAATATTTTTAGGAATTTTTATAAGGATGTGTGGGAACTCACAATAAAAGATTTCAATCATTTCTGATTTGTTTTTAATAAAAAATAAATAATATAATAATAATTTAATAATAATAATTTAAATAAAAGACAGTTTAAACATGATAATTTAAAATATTATGGAGTATATAAGGAGTTCCCAAACCATTATAATAAGAGTAAAGGCTAAATAAGCAATATTTCATTCCACTTTTAATTGAGTGAAGAATACAAAATATATTTTCACAAGTTTGCTTATCAATTGTTGTTAAAAATATAAGTTTTTTCTACTTATGTACATACATACATAAGTGGCCCTGAGGATGAACTCAAGGCCCGTAGAGTCACACGAATACTGATTAAATATATATAATATATTGTAATATAGCAAACACTACAAAATCTGCCACAAAGTACGCAGTACACGTAAACATATTTACTATTGTGAAAATTATGAATTCCATTAGTTGGCACTTTTCATCAAATTTCCAGGGAATTTAATCAATTTTTTATTTCAACTAAACAAAGTTAATTCCCCAGAAAAATACAATTAATGGCAGAAAAATAAAATGTATGGCAGAAAAATACAATTTATGGCAGGACTGGAATTTCTAATTTAAATCTACAAATTCTGGTTGTGAAGATAACATATTTCAGATTGTTTTGCAAGCGCAGAAAAATTCCCTTAAAATCAACTTGTCAGTATTTTCATTATACCTTTAACTGTGCCAAGTTCTGCGTATCAGCAGCAGCAGACTGAGATATTCGTATCTGCTGCAGATACAGATACTATATACTATACCCATGGCCAACAAGGTGCTGGATATACCTTCGCATCATTCATGGGTGCGCGCGGGGACAAAAGGTGCTCCCAGACAAAGATTGCCGAGGGTGGGCGAGCAGTGATAAAAGGGATTCGATTCATTCGGTTCCCGTTGCCCATTCCCGGGGAGGAAGTTGAGCTGCACAGCTATCTGTGTATCTCTCGATCCCTCTTCGCTTATCGCGCATCTGTTCAGCCTCTCAGTCTTCAGATACGTCTTCAGCCTCAGAGATTCATCTTCTTTGGCCCGACTTCGTTCTGGTTTTAGGGAACAACAACAGGTTTCCCGGCCAGCGTGATTTCCCATGAGCAGTGCAAACACACACACACACAGAGAGACAGACAGAGGCACCATAGGTGTACCTTTTGTGCCTTCTACCTGTTGTGGACCCGGAGAGTTACCTGGCTGAGTTACCAGGTAGCGGCCAGTGGGCCCATTAAGCATCTCGAAATATGAATGAAGTACAGATACACAGATACACAGATACACGGATACACGGATTGCCTCGTTAAAAAGGACAACAACATTTGGCAGCGATGCACCGCTGTTTATTCAAATTTTTCACCTCTATGGCTCCAACCAGCGGTGGGGACAAGAGGGGGTTTTGTGGGGTTTAAAGACCTCTGAAAATGTGGCAATTATTTAAATAATTTTTATGCTTTCTGTGTTTGTTTTGGGAGTCTTTTTGCTTCAATTAAAACTTTCTTAGGGAATTTACATTCTTTGAAGTAGAAATATTTAAATTTCAATGGATATAATTATATTTTTCAAGAAATTAAACTTATTAAACTCCAAATTTAATTTGTAAACACACTTTATACGCAATCCCCCCTGACTTTTCCCATGGATCCGCCCCTGATCCTCGAGCTCTGTTGCGAAAAACCAGTTTTTCTCTTAGTATTTTTTACGTCTTTCTTGCAAAAACAAACCCACATGCAGCATGTCTCCCCTCTGCGACCGACTTATGTTGTTGGCTGGTTTTGTGTTTTGTTTTTGCCCAGACTTCCTACCACCTGCTCCCCGCTCTTCCTCTCCCTTGCCCTTCTCTCTATCTCTCTGTGCTGTTGTCCGTCTTTGTCTTTTTTTTTTTCGCCAACTCTGTACGCATCTGAACCGTGAGATTTTATTTCATGCAAAAAAGCAAAAACCCAAACCCAAAGAGACTGAACAAAAAAAAAGTAGAAGTACTATACTCGCTGCGCATGCGCACCACCGAGCGAGCGGGGAAAGAGAGGAGGGAGAGGAGGAGGGAGAGTCGACCTGTGCAGGTGTTTCGCTCAAACTTGAGCCACATTGCACGCTGGCTGGCTGGAACAAGGAAACCAGCTTATAAATTATAAGTTTGGCTCGCTGCAGTTGCAGCCTTTTATTCCAAATCGGTTGCTTTTTAGTTTGCCCTCCCTAATGGGTATATTACCAGGGTTCAGAGGTTAGAGGACCACGAATTTGCAGGGCTATTACTCTACCACAAAACAAAGATGTGAAATTAGAATATTGACATTTGATAGAGTGATTTATTTTGAATTTAGAGTAGAACTTTATATATAGAATTGGCTGTTAAGAAAATGTTTATAAGTCATAGAACACAATTGGTAAAATATTTAAGAACATAAAGAGATCTTGTGCTAATTCTTTATTACACTTTTTTGAGTATTTTGTTTCTAAATTTATTTTTAATTAAATGTAAAAGACATATGATTCTTAGATATTAGTTAAAATCAGGTTAATAGGGTGTTTAAAATTAAATAAGAATTATGGTAAATGTAAAAAACAAGTTATAATTATGGTACATCTAATTACCAACCAAATATTCGATGGCAAGACTTAAAAATATATTTAAATCTGTTTCACCTTTAAAGCTACATTTAAATAATATTCCTAGGTCACATTTTGTACTATAATTGCTAATTAAAAATGATATTAAACACAACACTTCTAATTTTAATAACTAACCTTTAACATTTTCACAAGTCCAATGCAATTTTACGTTTGGCAATCTTCTTTGGTTTATATTGTTTTTTATGATTAACTTTTTTATTACCATCGCTGATAATGCGTACATTTGGTTAGTCAACTTAATGCCTGACTTCTAGGCCAAGAGTATGGCAACCTTCGGCTTACATCTACTCAACTTTTAACACAACTGGTTCGCGGGGTGTCCTGTGGGAATTGTGCAATGTTAAATGCACTCGGGATACATATTAACATAAATAATGAGCCTGTAGGATTCATTTTGGCCTGTAAACTTGAACATATTATGGCTGCGATACGATCAACGGACATGGGCAGTGGAGAGTGGTTCACTTTAAAATTGATAATTGCCATTATTTCCCCGAAGTAAAAACCGGACGGCCCGGGTGATATTGAAAGTATATTTTTGGAAGTGCACAAAACACCTTTTGCATTCGCGGTTGACTCACCCGTCCGGCGCTTATCGGGTTGATAAGACGGCTGAATAGTAATAACAAAATAATTACTAACCGGGCACAGCTGAGATTATAATGGAAACCCATGGAAAGGTAATGGGTAATTGAATACACAAAAAAAAAAAAGGAAGTCAATGTGGATCTATTGGAAGTCGAAACAGGAACTACCTTAACTTTCTTAATGGTCTGTAATTTACAGGGATCCTTACATTGTATCTATCGTGTATATATTGCTTTAAAGATTCTCCTCATATTTTTTAGAGAATTACGTTGATGTTTCTTAACTATTTGATATAGTTTTTATCTTAAAATATCGTAAATTAAATCTTAAGCCCCCTTATTACCTTCTTTTTTAAAGAGTTTTCTTGGGAAAGCAAGTATTATTTTCAAAAGGGCTGAAGTACATTCTATTGAAAAGTTTCAGCTGCTTAAAAATGGTATTATCAAAGGATATCTTATAGTAATTTACTCGACTTAGCTGAGATTATAATAAAACCCTTTGAAACGGCGTCATTGCAATAGGGATTTTGTCCAGAAATACTCAAAAAAAGAGCATTAGGCGGAGGACTGTTAAGGGTCCTTCCAGCGAAACAGGAACTGGCTAAGTGGACAGTCGAGGATCGCGACATTTCCATTGTCAGGGCCCGAGTCGAGTCGAGTGTCTGGAGTGCCTTAAAAAAACATATATCTCAGAGTGTCGCATAGGGAACCGGCTGGCAGGTAAGGAGCTCAGTTCAGCTCAAGTCGTCTCGCCTCGCCCACGTCTCAGGTTCATACTTTGCTTTCTCCGGCTCGGGAGAAAGTATCAGATTTCATAAAGGGACATAAGGACATGCCATATTTTTTTTTTTGTGATGCGGATGCCGCCTCATATGCAGGAAAGTTCCCATGTCCTTTTAGCTGGAAAATGTGTGCGCCATGTCTGGAAAACCACTTGAACTGCATGCGCCTGCCGCATGTCTTTAATTTTGTTATGAAGAGGCCCACTCGAGAGCCACCAGCAGTTCGGCGTTCTTATTTCCCATTGTGTGCCACCACTGTTACTGTATCTTCAAGATACATTTCTGCCCTTTGTTTTATTTTCGGGGGAACTCTCTGTACTCCGATTCTCACGTATTGCCAGAATACGGTGGGGGCCAAGGGGCCTTGTAATCATAAATAATAATCAATTTCCTGTGTCCAAAATGTTTCCCATCGCTCCACAACTTTTCCATTTCCATTTCCATTTCCATTTCCATTTTTCCAGCTGTGGCTGTACTGCAACTGCAGGCTGGCTGGCTGGCTTTCCTTGAGGTTTTCGGGTGAGAAAATTGAAATAAAATCTGACAGCACAATGCGATGAGGCTGATTGTTTAAGAATTTATTTATTGTTTGCCGTTTTCTCTGTGTACATTCGGCGGTGTTCTCCCTGGCCTCAGCTTTGTTTCGTTTTCAGTTTTATTTGATTTGTTGAACATTTGTGCACATTTGTTTGCCTCATTTGCATGAGGAGTCCCCCCAGCCCCCAGCCAATGGGGAGCGTTCTTCGCCATTTAGAGAGAATCCGCCTCGGTTTCCATGGAACTTCGGCTCTGCATCGCATCTCGCGTGGCGTTCGCTCGGCCACGGAGGTTAAGTGTTGGCCCAATCAACGCCAGCGCCAGCCTGGCCTCCATTTGCTGCCCATGACGCATGCGTCCTCGTATATTAGTACCCTAAGTGGTGGCTTTTGAGGTATATGTGTGGCAGATCAGAGCAATTTAATATAAATATAAATATGTATGAATTACTAAGCAAAGAACTCCGTACATCTTTGATTTAAGCTCCCAAATCACCACGTTTTCTTTTATTCTTAGCTCTGCCAGGGTATATCCCACTTCGATCTCCTCAATTTGTATTTAATTTCTCTGTTATCATAGGGTATATAGCCAAGGCTCCCCCTCTTTCTCTCTCTTAGCTGTCCTTTGCCTTAGCTCTGTTTTGTTTATGACTTGGCCAAAAATAAGAAAGAAGCAGATCGCGCACAGCCGCTGGCAGCTGTTGTGGCTGCTGAAGATGCCTCGGGATGAGTATGTGGAAGGGATTCAATGCAATGGCTTACCCTTCTGCCACATTGTGTGGATCAAGAAGAGATAAACAGCCAGAGAAAGATACTGCAATTAGTGAAGGGGGCACTTGCAACATCACACACAGAGTGTGTGGGTGGTGCTGAAAGGGGAACTGAGGAGCCCTGCACCATATGTCACTTTTGTGTAAGCTGAGCCTGGGGGCATCGGATTACCACAAAGCTGGTAGTTAGCCCCTCGATCGGTTCTGCTTATATATCTTTATTTTTTTTTTGTTTTTTTTGGGGGGACTCTCTTTATAAATCCAAGCCGGACGAGCTGTTGTTGTTTGTTTGGCTTTTATGCCGCCGAAGGTTCTGGGCCGGAAAACGCCAAAGAGCATAATAAGTTAGGATTCCAGCATTTGCCAGGGCACAGTCCGCGACACGAAGGTAAGGTCAACGGCGTTGACAGTGATCTTGCATAATTACTGGGAGGCCAAGCAAGCAAAAGGTATGATGTCTATTCTTTATTCAGTTTCGTTCTTCTTTCCTTTCCTTTTTTTTATATTTTTTTTGCTTTGCTGTTGCCAGCAGAGAGCGAGAGTTAACCCCTTGATGGCCGCGGGGTCATTGGCGGACGTACGTACGTTATATATGTGAATCATTGACAGTTTTTATGAAGCGCCGCATGCATCACTCAGCGAGATCTCAAGAAGTGCCCGCTGTCTCAGCATGTCTCTCAATATCTCTGGCTGGAAGTGCACTGAAAGAAAGAGCTTATATACTATATGTTATTTGTTGATTTTATCACAGTAATTAGCTTATCTTTCAGACATTATTCTTATCGCTTTGATAGCAAAAAGAAACGTGTCTCATGGGCTTTAGTAAAATTTCATTAATTTGTGACATTTATTCCTCTATTTTCCTTTTATAATTCTATACTTTTCTTGATAGTTTTCTTTCCTATTTTTCTTTTCTGTGCTAATTTATACTCGAGCTAGGGAGGGAGGGTATGACCGCACCCCACTTGCCTGCCTTTCAAAATCATTTCAAATTCAATAGAAGAAGCGCTGAGAAGCAACAGCCTGAAAATATTAAACTCAAGCCAGCCGATGACGAAAGTTTTTCATATCAGAAAGCCGAGCAGCAACATTGGGAAAAAATTGGAATGTTTATGCCGAGCCGAAGTCGAAAGCGTTTGCGTTAATTAAAAACAATTAAAGTGGCAACGTTCGGCGGGGTGTGTCGGGTGCCGCGAGGGGTGGCCAGCATCGGATCGGGGTCGCCACTGATGCTGGACTTGGAATGGGAACCATCTATATATAAGTATATATATATCTCACGCACATCCACATCAAGATCGAGCCGAAAAATAAAGGTTTGCTGAGCGGCAAATGTGGGTCGGGTTAGGGGAGAAGTTGACTTCTGCTAGGGCCGCTCTCTTCGGCTTTTCTTTTTCCCCTCCTCACCCCCTCCCCCTCCCAGCGAACGGCTTGGCTTTCCATAAAAATTGTATAATATTAATTGCGGTTAATTGGGATTAACAGCTGCGCCAAAATGTTTGCCGCTCTGGATGCACTCGGCTTGGTTGGTTGGGATCAGTTCCCTGGAATGCCCAAAGGGGGGAAGTACACTCGAAAAAAAGTCATCAGCAAGGTCAGTAATTAGCTGGAGCTTGTCACAATTAATTATGGGTTGTTTTAAGGGGATTTTGGATTGGTTTACTTATTAAAAAGTAAATTCTTAGGCTGCATCCTGAAAGAGATCTTAAAAATTTTAAGAGATCTTAAAGAATCTACTCCTTGGAATATTGTACTTATTTTTTATAAAAAATCTTATTAATATATAAATTAACTCTTTTAAATATTTAACAAAAGGAAATATAAATCTATAAATGATTTTAATTAAAGTCTTGGTATTTAAGAGACATTTTTTAGCACGAAAAAAACTTAAATACAAAACCCCCTTCTACCAAGAAATTGATTCTAAAAGTAAGATAAATAATTTACAACAAAAAGAGTGCGCCCTCATTAATAATATTTAACAATGAATCTTCTTTTTGTTCTGGGCTTAGAAAAGGGCCAGAACAGCAAACGGAAACCCGACCTGGCCCAAAAATGATTTAGGTCCGAACGGGTTTCACATCTCGCCACATCTCCAAGTTCTCCCCACTCGGCAGCATCTATGGAGCCGGTTCCCACTTCCTGGCAAAGTGATGACAAAACTTTCAGAATGTCCACTGGCCATTCGCTCCCAGTTTCCAGTACCAATCCGCCCAATAGACCGCCCCATCCGGCGCTGGCCATCCGGTGTCGGTGATCGACTGGTTTTTGTTTTGTTATTTTTTTTTTTCAGTTAGTGTCTCCGCCACAGGATTGCCTGGCCATAATTGATGTGCCCGAGTGTGTGGTGTGTGTGTGTGTGTGGAAAAATCACTAAGGAAAATCGTTATGCTCCGCATCCGAGGCGATTTTCCTGCCTGGAATTTCCGCTCTTGTTGACGTCGCGCTAATTACGATGATGGAACAGCGACAGGCTGTGGGCCTTTTGTCTCTCTCTTTCTCTCTCTCAGTACCTATTAGTGCCGCTCAGTACCTGTTTTTAGCCATCATCAGATTGGCCGCATAGATTGCACACACAGCCGGGCTTACACACCACACACACGCCGTACACACCGTACACACATGTGGCCAGTAATTGCCAGAATGTTGCAGCGGAAGTAATTTGAGGTTGATGATGATGCTGCGCAAGCGTCAGGCCAGCGGCGGCTGTCTTGTGTCGCGGGGGTTAATAGGCGCACTCAGGGGTTAATGGCTATCCTATCCCATGCACTTGCACTCGCCTGTCGGCGTCTTTTGGGGCCTGGAGTGTGGGGAGCTAGTACATTAGTAGTTTTCCCCGAATTCACTTGAGGCTCCATGCACCCAAAGAATCAACACGGAAAGAAAAGATGATCTTGTAACACTTACAGATAAAAAATGTTAGGAAACTCATTCTGTATTCTTTGGGAAGAATAATCATAAAGGTAACTGGGGTTCTTAAGTAATTTTCTTAGCAGCTTAGCTACATAATATAGATTTTGTTAAAGAAATATAATTATTATTATAGAAACAAAGTTCCTTAGTTAAAGATTCTTACCCATTAACTTCTTCTTTTGTATTTGTAATAACATCTTAACAGTGCTCTTCATGGCTCTTAAAGTTCCCTAACAAAAAACCATCATTACCAACACATATTACCATTTTTTTCCCGTGCAGAGATTGCTACATGTCCAAAGCCAAACCCCACTTGCATACGAAATGAAGAAACAATAAAGAAATATTTAACAAGAAAGAGATAGGTAGAAACAGAGAGCGCAGCGAAGAAAGAGACAGCACACACAAAAGGCAACTCCATTCAAATTTGAAGACTGCATTTTCAATTTTCCAAAATGCCGTTCTCCGCCCAGATAAGCAGGGTTAAGAGGTCTCTCCCTTTTGTCTCCCAAGCATGTGAGAAATGATGGGATCTCTATCTCCATCTCCTCCTGCTCCCTCGATTATGCTGCGTTATGTCAATGGCTAAGTGGAACTCCCCCCAATACCATCTCGGCGACATTTCAAAAGATATATTCAAATGAGTCTCGTCTGCGCCGGGTCTTGGAAAAGCGATTAGTGTGTCAGATTATGATGAACACTCCCCAGCCAGAACATACATATATCGCATTGAAAGTTACTCTTCGGCTGTCACAATCCGAACACTGAACACCGAATACAGTGAGTGAACAACACTGAACAGTGAACATGGATCCAATAACGAAACATTGGCAATTGCACAAAGTCCAAACGCACAGGGAGTGGCTGCATAAACATATGAATTTACTATATACATACTTTGTACATATCGGATCGGTAATGAACATGTATGTAAGGGGGAGAGTGATGTCGTGGAAGCTTCTTAAAAGTAGCTAGATATGAGGTTGTTGTTTGAAGATACAAAAAATTTAAGTATGTGGAATGTTTGAGGATTAAATAAATATTTTAATTCCTGTTCTTATTTTGGGATTAGTATTTGTATAATCAAGGTGTCACTGCTTGGGGTGATGAAGGTGTATAGAATATCTCAACCACAACCCCTAAACAATAAGGGTTTTTTAGCTTCTCCTATAAAAAATATATACTCTTTGGGAAATATTTAAATATTAATTACCTGGCATGCCTTTAGTTTGCCGATCTATTTATTTTTAAACATTTGGAAAGATTTAGCTACATATTTAGGAATGTTCTTCCTCTGATAGCCTTCCCTAAATATGCAAAAATATAAAAGGTCTAGTGAAAAATATTTATTTATTTATTTATTTATTTCAGTATTAGCTATAATACATAAATCGAATTTACAATATAATAACTAATTTAGAGAAAGGAGTAACTAGCTACTATGGCCATCGACTCGACAATTGATAACAATTTGCTTAAATTTGTATTTGAGATTTAACATTTGAAGAAATGGATATTAGATAATTAAAAGGGGTGTTTAAATTAGGTGTGTAATTGTACAATTCCGTAGGAAAGCTAAGAATAGTTTGTAGTTGGCAGCTGTGAGGTCAGTTAATAGATTTGATGGCGGGATGAGACCGAATAGGTTTGTTCTGATGTTTTGGTAGTGTCCACAGGTATCCAGTAGATGTTTTACTGATAG
>JAEIIU010050312.1:0-15949 GCA_018874675.1 Drosophila baimaii
GTACGATACCGGTAACCGAATCCCATTTCGGTTAAAAAACCGTAACCGTAACCGAAATAAAACATTTTGATCGAAACCGAAACCGTAACCGAAATAATTATATTGGTAGCGACCGTAACCGTAACCGAAACCGATATTTATTTCGGTTTTAATCCCTGCTTTTAACGTTAAACAAAAAAGAAATTCTCTAAATCTACATATTTTCTTCAAATATTTACTTATCCAACATGTACAACCCGTACTGTAAAAACTAAAAAAATGTAATTGAACTAAAAAATAAAACATTTGAAAATTGTTCCAGTTGTAATATGTGGTAATGGACACATTGCACGTTTCGAGAAAATCGAGCTTAAGGTTTTGAGATGGGTTTTCGAATGAATATCTAAACAGCATCTCAGGTTCCAAATTTCCACAATTCGTTTCAAAGGAATATTATCATTCTAAATTAAAATGTATTTATCTTCAGATCCAAAGTAATATTCCTCTGACAGCTATACAGTCTGGCAGGACAAAATTGAATTGGAATTCCGAAAAAAAATAAAATAACGAACTTGACTTTTATAAGCAAATGTATTAAGGTAATAGTTTCTTAAGATGCTAATAACGATTACAATATAAGTCTAATGAAGTCGAAGCTTTTGTTAATATATATGTAGGCTGGCCATCGCGGTGTTACTTGTAAAGACGCTCGATGACCTTGGCATATTTGGCGTGAACAATATTCCGCCTGATCTTAAGCGTGGGACCCAGTTCCCCGGTGGGCAGGGAAAATTCGTGGGGAATGAAGGCGAACTTCTGCACCCGCTGGGCATTGGAGATGGCATTCTTGTTCGCTCGCTTGATGCCCGCCTCAATGGCCTCCAGGAGCTTGGGTTCGACGGTGATGTCCAGGGCAGCGGACAGAGCTACTGTATCGTTGGGGAGCTGTAGGTCCGCCGGAATGTTCAGAAGACTGGAGAGACGTGTCTCATGGATGTCCAGGTCCCGCAGCCACTCGATGGTCTCCTCACGCAGCGCATCCAGTGGAATTCCCGTCTTGGCATCAGACTTGGTCTTCAGCGACACCAAGGCCGTCAGATACTTGCGATGGTCGCCGATCAACAGGATATTGCTGACGCAGGGCAGCTCCTTCTTTATCAGCTCCTCGATGTGCACCGGTGGGATGTTCTCTCCGCCGGCCGTGATAATAAGCTCCTTGAGCCGACCTGAGATCACAAGATTTCCCTTGGGATCGATGTACCCCAAGTCGCCAGAGTACAGCCAACCATCCTCCTTGATGGCCTCTTCGGTCTTCTCCTTCAGTCCCAGGTAACCCATGAACATGCTGCGACCTCGCATTAGAATCTCCCCCTGGCCAGTGCTATCCGGCTCGTGGACCTTCAAGGTAAGTCCCTCGATCGAGGGGCCCGCACTGTACAAGTTGTTGATATCGACGTTTAAGGTGATTGCTCCGCCACTTTCCGACATGCCATAGCACTCGCCCAGAGGAATGTCCAGACCCAGGAAGAACTGCTTCATCTCGTCGGAGGTGGGAGCTCCGCCCGTCAAGAAAATACGGCAATTGTCCAGACCAATCATCTCACGAATGGGTTTTATGAGACGAGAGGCAAGCCAGTACTTGGCAGTGCCGTAAATAGAGGGTTTCTTACTGAAAAAAATAAAAACAATTAGTTAACATTATATGCATATTATTAATATCAAAAGTTTAGATTAAAAAGAGAAAGTGTGGGTGATGATAATAGGTTTTCAACTGAATACTCGGACGTGAAAAAAAGACCGAAGTCTGCTCTCTCTCACTTTAACCGAGAGAGCATAGAAGAGGGTCGATCTAATAACGTTCTCAATTGAGTCCACGGGTAATCTGCATGTTGCGAAGTCTTAATGAGAACCAACCTTGCGAACTCCGTCTAGAACTAATAATAAAATGTAACTTCACAGGTTCAAATTCTTCACATCCCGCACCAAGCACGTGTAGGCTTTATATCAAAGTATAAAGCATATAATTTAAGCATATAATGAAGCTAAAGTTCTTTCTAGCGGAATTCTGTGCTTAGTACATTAAATGATGTAACTAAGTGACAAGGTTCGCCTTGGGTAACTTAGCTGGAAATACCTAACTAACTTTGGAAAGTTTCCAACGGAAACAGTAAGAATATTTATTTAAAAAAAAGTCAGCCCTAACTCTTTCTTTTTCGTTTTTGGCTTCTATCAACTTACCCCTCAATCAACGTCGTCTGGTAATCAGCCACCGCAGCTCGAGCCTGGGCCAACAGCAGCCTGGAGTAGGGTTTCGCCTTGGCTTCGGCGGCCACCAGTCGCTCCTGCAGTTTCTCGAAGACTCGTGGCACTCCGAACATCTTCGTTGGCCGCGCCTTACGGAAGGTCTTTATCAAGGTTCCCTTGAGGGCGTCTTTGTCCGCGAAAGTCACACATCCGGCATGGGTTAGTCCCAAAAACACATCAAAGATCTGGGCAGCCACATGACTCAGCGGCAGATAGCTGACAAAACTCTCTTTTCCGAGTTGCACATCCTTCAGGCAAGCAGCCGCGGATTTGGCGTCGAAGACGATGTTGTCGTGGGTGAGCATCACAGCCTTGGGCAGGCCCACAGTTCCCGAAGTGAAGATCAGCATGGCACACTCATTGGGGTACACTCGACTTTCCCGGGCCTTCAGCTCCTCCTTGAGCTCATTGGAGAAGGTCCTTTCTTGCAGCTTCTGCCAACTGAAGTATCCCGGCTCCTGATCGACAAAGGCCTCGAAGGGACCATGCAGCTGGATCACCGCCTTCAGGCGTGGCAATCGCTCCTTGATCGCTCTCAGCTTGGCCATCTGCTGGGCGTCATCCACCACGCACACCGTGGACTCTCCGGTGGCCAGGACATGATAAACGGCCTCTGCCGAGTTGCTGGGATAGATTCCGGCCACAACAGCGCCGGCCCTCAAGGAGCCCAACTCGGCAAAGAACCACTCCGGACAGTTGAAGGCAAGGATGCCCACGGAACTCCGCTCCTCGACGCCCACGCTCAGGAGCATCAGAGCAGCCTGCTCCACCCGCTCCTGATACTCGCGGTAGTTCAAGGTGGTCCAGCCATCGACTCCGGCTCCTGGGGTTTCCCACACCAAGGCGGGCAGCTCCGAATGCTTCTCGCACACCTCCGCAAAGAACTTCGGAATGGTCTGCGGTAGGATTCCCTTTGAAAAGGATCCAGGTTCGTCCAGGCGCAGTTTGACGGCCTCGTGGAGAGAGGTGCTTGTGTAGCGCGTGGCTGGCTTGAGATCTGTCATGCTGAAGACGCTCGCGACGAATAAACGCGGCCAGGTCCCGAGCTCGGCTATTTATGCTATCGCCGCTAAACGCTGATAAGTCCACAGTGGACTTGGGTAGCGGGCAGTGATGTAGACACTGATGCATGGTTCGCAGTGTGGTTCAGCCACGTCTTAGGAATGAATAAATCTAATGAACCTTTGATCCCTGGCTTTGGGAATCTTTGCTTAAAATATTCTTTAATTTAACGATTTATATATGTGTTTTTGATATGAAACAAATAAATGGTTCCTGATGTAAAAAATTCGAATATAAAGAATTCAGACATCTCAGGACAATAAAACTGCCTTTCCAAGTTGGTATCTGTTGTCTCCAAGATCTTTCTCGTCCATTTAAAGCTCGAGTGATATGTTGTATAGGAACTACAACTTCAAAAATCTGATATTGCTATTACACGAAGCACCTTCGTGGCTCTGGGTTCAGGTTCCTATTCTTTTTTTTAACGTTATCTTATTTAGATTACTTTTCTTTATTACAAGTATTTATAAATGTACCAGTTTATT
Source organism: Drosophila baimaii (assembly GCA_018874675.1). Lineage (NCBI taxonomy): Eukaryota > Metazoa > Arthropoda > Insecta > Diptera > Drosophilidae > Drosophila > Drosophila baimaii. The sequence continues at coordinate 3,831 of JAEIIU010050312.1, forward strand.
ATTTACTACTTACATTATTTTTGTACTAGCAAAAATAGCTGATCAGAGATTAGTCATATGAAATACTTTTTGTAAACACGAATAGGTCTTAGGTACATATTTGTTTATTAAAACAAACATTTACATATTTCTTTATTTGGATTATAATGTAAATATGTAATTGGTTTCTATATATAAATGTTTATTATCATCCTCCTATGATATACCAAGTGTTGTTTTTGAGACTTAATGAGTGGCTTTAACAAATATATATAAAATCCACGGTGCCTATTCTAGCAATCACTCGCCCTGCGGACACCGATTAGTCAAGAGTTCTTGTCTGTCGTTTGGAATACATTGGCTGATCTTTAGACACGTGCAGCTATACCGGGGTTGCTTCGGTCCTTGACTGATAAGGCACATAGTCTGGGCTATGTCTTTGCCTGCCACAACTCTGTGTGCTAAGAAACCCCTGAGACGCAGGCCTAATATGTTAATCTCGGGTCGTGAGCTCTCAAATTTTGTTGCGTTCGTCGTGCGATAGTAACAGGATTCCGAATGGTAAAAGATTCGAATAAAAGTGCTATTGATCTCATGGGATCTTCTTCCACTGGGTACAAGGGTCAGTGGGACTTGAGATTATATATTTTAGTATTCAAATTAATTAATTAAGTCACTTTGGGAAGGTTGTTTAGTTGTAGCCAAAAGTAGTTGAAACAATGTGAGAAAGTGAAATAAAATGAAAATTAAAATATTTTTCTGAGATATTTTGATTTGTTTTATCTGTTATATTTTTAAGTGTCATGTATGTACATACATATGTGCATGTAATTTTGTAATCTGACCTATATTTTTTAACAGCACCTTACAATATTCTCTGATAACAAGTGTCATATTTTTAACTGTACGAGTTTTCCTTTGTAAAAGTTACAAATTTTTGTTTGATGAGTTTTTTCCCAAGATCTTTTCATCTTACTTTTTCGGAAAGAAACTTTCTTTAAATAAAGATGAATTACTTTTAAATTTTTCTGTTTGCTAAAAATCGATCTAGAAATCGAAGAGAAATTATTCTCATTCGTTTTCGGAATGATATTTATTTATCTCCTTTTATATATATTTTTGAACTTGCCAGACTTTTGAGATTGTTGAGAACGGATTTTTTCTTTGTGTATGAAGTATCGCTGGCCAAAAATCAAAAATAGTCAAGGCAATATAATTATCATAATTATAAAACAATCAAAAAACAATATAATTTATGAATAATACAAATTGCAAATTAGATTGAAATAAAAGTATGCCTTGTATATGTATATATGGTTTTATAGTTTTTTAGTTATTGCCTATACTATATCAAGTATTCAACCTTATAAATCGCAAGCAAAGATGTAGAAATGGCACAGATGCACTTGTTTATATAGGTCTTCTAGGAACTATAATAGTGTCTATATTAATAAAAAAAGAACAAGTAAGAAAAGCTAACTTCGGGCGTAGTCGAAGTTTATATATCCTTGCAAATATTGATAAAATATAACAGGTATAATGTAAAATTTATGCAAAATGTAAATTTCATATGTAAAATATGAGTTTAGAGTCTAAACTTTAGACCTATCTTTCCTATGGCAGCTATATGATATATCAGTCCGACTTTAATGAAATTTCTAGGAGGTGACTATAATTATGTTATAAAATCACAAATAAAGTTTCATTCAAATATCTTGAAAAATAGCGAAAATATGCCAATTTTTTCATATCGTTTATATGGCAGCTATAGGATATAGTAGTCCGATTCCTGCCTTTCCGACATACATATATACTGCTTGCAAAAGATATAAGACTATCCTGAAAGTTTCAGCCCGATAGCTCAAAAACTGAGAGACTAGTGTGCACATAAACCGACAGACAGACAGACGGACAGACAGACAGACAGACGGACATGGCTAGATTGACTCCACTGGTGGTGCTGGTCAAAAATATATATACTTTATAGGGTCGGAGATGACTGCTTCACTGCGTTGTAAATATCATGGCAAAACTATAATACTCTCTGCAAGGGTATAATAATAAGGGTAATGAGACTTTATCTACGTATGTATATGTATTTAAGTGCATTTGAATGTTTTATTTCTTGGTGTGGTTTTAATGGTCAGTTTATAACATTTTAATAAACATAGATCAGTTTTATAATACTCCTTAAAAAGTTGATATACTTTTGGTATCATAAATAATTGATATTATAAATAATATTAATTAAAATTAACTATATATTAAACTTTTGTAGCAGAGCAAAAAACTGACCCTAGACAAGCATTGGTAACATGATCGGGTCCCAGGTACTGCAAGTGAAACAGGGTCCGCCCATGCATATGGGTGCGGTATGTACATACATACATACATACATATGTTCATTGGTGGAAAAATTGACCCATTCCAGGTGCTGTGCAAGGCGGGGTTTTACGGGGGTTTTACGGGGTTGTCCCCGGTAATATACCCCCAGAACCCTGGCTGCCATTTGGTCACTCGGGCGCTTAGACGAGTGCCACAACACACACACACACACACACACACACAGGGGGTCACACACGCACTGCGTCACGTACAGAGAGAGAGAGCGGAAAAAACTTTCTCACAGGCCAGCTGACAGCAACAACAACAAGAACAATGTGGCCGTCGCAGTCGCAGTCGCAGCCGAAGTCGACGTCTACGCTGCTGCGTGGTTCGGTTTCCACTGTGCTCGGCCTTCTGGGCGCCTGTTCGGCGAACAGTCATTTTTTGTACAAATTTATAATTTATTGTTTAATTTATTTTATTGCTAAATGTCGGAAGCACCTCGGGGCGAATGTGCCCAGCATTTGCGCTGCGTGGAGCGATTTACATACACTGAAAGTCACTGGTGGGGACCGCGGGAGCGATCAGGGGAAATATTATTAACCCAATTGTAATTGTTGCAATTTACGGCTTATCTGTTGTTATGCTGGCAAGAACAACATTATTATGAAATTATTTACCAATGAACAGCAGCTCATGAATGGCCAACAAGTGTGGCCATTGTCTGCGAAGGCACTGGCGGTGTGGCCGGGGGGGTTTGTGGCATCAAAACTACACAAATAGTTGCAATATTCTGTTTGCCCCGTTTGTTTCTTTTTTACTCTACTCGCAACTATATAAATTTATATGTATTTTCGAGTGTGAGGGGGTATGTGCAGCGGCGGTACATGGGACTTATATCGGCTAGTGCAGGGAAAATATAAAAATCGGAATATATATGCGGGCAGGGGCTCAAGGGGGCGCCCGAGCAGATGTAATCGCATGTGCTCGGGAACGGGGTCTGGGGCAACCACAATGTGGCATAGGCGGAGGGAATGGGAGAGCTCACCTTAAAAGCGAACCAGCCACAAAGCTAACAATCAAATAAAACAGGGTGGCACGGTAGATAAAGTCCTAAGTGGCTTGTGTCTAAAACAATTTGAATAATGTTGGATAACATGCTAATTTCAACTCTTTCAGATGGTTTTATACGTTTTTTTTTTTAATTTCTAAGACTGGTATGGGACTTACAATCCTCGAACATGTCTGCCCATCCATTCAATGCCTGTCCTCAGACCTAAAGTTTTTGCCTAAGCTGCATAAAACCGAACTAAAAACTAAGACAGTAAGGCTATTATCGGGTTCCGACATTTAGAATACCCTATAAAGATACATTTAGTAAATACAGTTATCTACCTAGAGTAATTGATCTAAAGAATAATAGTGCAATGGTTTCCCTATACAATATTAAATATACTTATTATTACTAAGTATTTGTAATATTTATTTTCCTTCTCCTAAACAATCTTTAAATTAAAAAAAGACTATGAAATGGTCGAATATGATCTTCATAGGTACTTAGTATTACTTACTATTAAAAATACTTAGTAATACTAATACCTTTTTTTTTATTTAAAGATTGTTTAAGAGTAGGAAAACATTTACAGAGTTGCATTCATACACGTCTGTAAAAATTCTGTCAACTCTATTTTCTTGGTGACAGTTTCGAAAAGTGGTGGGCAAAATAAGGCATATGATGTTCTTAAAATAATACAATATTCACCGTTCTTTTGAGCTTAACAATATAGTAACTATGTATATAAGAATAAATCAAACTAGTAAAATAAATAAAAAAAACTCATTTTAAGTCATATTGTTAACCTAAGCTATGTCAGACTCTCAATATGAAACTTTTGTGACTTGTGCTTTTAAATTTTATCGTAACTTTAGCAGTAGGAAAATAATAAATACATATATAATGCTATAGTCCCCCGATGTTAATCAAGAGATACTAACTGGAGGTGTATAAAAAGCTTAAATATTAGACGTACATACATATATTCATATTTACATATGTACATATGTATGTATATGCCTGAAAGATATTGAAGTTGTGTCTCATTTTCTCTCCTTTATTATACTTCGTATTGTTTATATTAATTATTTATTATTATCAAATTAACATGTATGTTTTTGTCTTTCTTCAGCTTGTTATAAATAAAATTCTAAGCAATTTATATAGAAGAAATTTCATAGTCATCTAAGTAGGCAAAACTAGAAAATAAGAACGATCTTGCAGTCGATAGCCCCGCCCGATATGCAGCTACTATAGCGGTATATGCCGATATGCCGGCCCTTACTCATCCGTGCATGTACTTATCCATCCATCCATTCATCCATTCATCCGTCCATCTATCGGCCCTGCATGTGTAACGATGTGTTCTGTACATATTTACACGCACATCGGAGTGACCTAATGTGCGGGCTGTGGGCTGGGCGATGAGGGCGGGGGGCGTGGTCGGCTAGGGGTGGCCGCATGTCTGCGACTTTTGTAGATTTGTTTGTGTACATATAGATATAGCGAAAACACCCGGCGCACAGCATTGATTAGCAGGCGTGAAAGAGGCGAAGCCGAAGCCAGAGCCAAAGCAAAAGCAAAAAGTTCATGCGAGCAGAGCAGCCAGCAACAAAAGCAACAATAACAACTAGCGGCAAACAAACAAGTACACACAACAATAAGGAAACACACTCGGGCAAATGTACATACATATGTACGTACATACGTACGTACAAGAGCGATACCCACACACAAGTACAAAAGAAACTACTAGAAAGAGGCGGTGGGCAAGGGGGCCGGGTAGAGATAAACAGCATTTATATTCATGTACCAACAACACATCGCAGACATAAAAAGCGAAACGAAAATCAAATAACATGTGTACATATTGACAAACAAGCGAGCAGACCGAGCGACAGACGTACATATGTACATATGTACGTATGTACGTATGTACGTACGAACCAGTAGAAGCCCACATCCGTGCATACGTACATTAGTGCGATGTACGGGGCATGTATGTACGTAAGTATGCAGTCCCCCTGGACCCCTCTATGGCACCCTGCTCTGGTGCCCAGCTCTAACCGCCTGCAACTCATTCAAACTCATTTCTACACAAGCATATCAGTCGTGTTCGAAGGGGGATCCAAGTCACAAGCCCACTCTCTTGTCCACCGCTCTTATTCTCCCTCTCCCTCCTTTGGGGCTGACCAGTCGGTCACATTTGCACATACAGATGTACATAGGGAGCTATTGTAATAGCAACCGGTATTTAAATCAAACGAAGAATCAGGGGACAACAACTTAACTCCATAGAAACTATGTAACATATTACCGGATAAGCAACTGATCTTTACCTTCTGGCAACTAGAATTTCACGTATTCGAGAATACATGAAAGCTTTAGCATAAACTTACTCAGAGACAACTGGTGCCTTCGAGTTCCTTCAATTGTATTTTCCTATTTCAGTCAAACAGCGCACAGTGGTATCCAACAAAATAAATGAGGTTGTAAAAATACAATATACATTTACTACCACTTTAATTTAAAGCAGCTTTGGGCTCGGAAAGAGCGATGCCAAACAAAAACAAGTAAGAAAAGCTAACTTCGGTCGGAGCCGAAGTTTATATACCCAGATAATTTATTACTTATTAAGCTAGCTTTCGGTAGGAAGAGCATACATTAAACATTTGTTTATATGGTAGCTATCAGATATAGCTGTCCAATTTTAATGAAAATTTTAACAAAGTGCTCTTTTCATTATAAAAGCGCATGTATAATGTAATGCATATGTAAAATATGAGTTTAGACCGATCTGTCCTATTGCAGCTTTATGTTATATTGGTCCGATTTGTGGCTGTATTCATATAATAGGAGAACAAATGGAGTTTCATTCACTTATCTTGAAAAATAGCGAAAATTTGCTAATGTTTCCCAATCGTTTTTATGGCAGCTTTAAGATATAGTAGTCCGATTCCGGCCGTTCTGACATATACCACTTGCAAAAGATATAAAACTGTCCTGAAAGTTTCATCCCGATTGCTCAAAAACTGACAGACTAGTTTGCATATAAGCCGACAGACAGACGGACATGGCTAGATCGACTCGGCTGGTGATGCTGATCAACAATATATTGACTTTATAATAGCCTCTGCAAGGGTATAAAAAGAACTACAAATGATTTTAATTTGCGTCGGCCACATTATTGATTTAACTACGTAGGATTTAAATTCTACTTATTGGAAATATTGAAATATTGAAAATGATACAATTTTCGCTTCTTTTTTTGTATTTCAGGAATTAGACTATATTATAAAATATAACCGACTGCAAGATACTAAAATAGGTCAAATATTATAGTAGATTATTTTAAAATTATTGATCATAATGTGTACACTGATACTCGGATATAACAATTTTAAGAGTCTCTGAAAATGTAGAGAAAAAGTCCACCGATGTCCCCTTTTCGCTTCTGTCGTCAGCAGAGTCACGAGTTCAATTTGAGTACATTTGCCTGATAAGCTCTAGGAGGCTAATCAGCTCGACGGGGTCGGTTATTGCATCTGTGCAGCCCCCATAATAGTCATCATCATCACTGTCACTATCATCGGAGATAGCTATGCACCGATTATAGAGAGTGTGACTCCATCTATCTATCTCTCTTTTCAAGGCACGGCATTTGTTGATGCCGATGATGCTTCGATTTTCTGTCGTCATTGTTGATCAGTGGAAAATTCTGAAACCGATTAGTTAATATGGATTGCGATAGGGCATGAAATGTGCTCGGTCATTAAAACCGACCAATGACTGCTGTAACTTCTCCAAATGGAGCAGAACGTTCTTATTTAAATATGAAAAACTTAATATTATTCAGACATATGAGGGAAACTAGAGCAACCAATTAAAAATGGTCTTTCAACTGGAAGAGCGGGAAATTGCCTTTTTCGAATTTTCTCAAGAACTTTATTCTAGGAAGAGCGCGATGCAAAGGGAGGACCCACTTTTATATTCAGGTAGGGGTTAATTTAGCGCTTTTTTACTATCGTTAATACACACTTTATATTGACGCGAAATTACAATGTGACATACGATACTTTCGCAATTTTGCTTTGATATGATCGGTGTTAATGCTAGTATCTAAGTTTATACTTTTATTATTGAGATAAGTTCAAGAAATCATTTATTTAATGCCACCCTTATTTCAGATTATTTAAAAAGAAAATCAAGCTTTAAGTTTGTCTATTTTTGACCATATCGACGCAGATTTTGCGAAAGTATCATACGTCTTATGAAAAACCATAGGACATACGATACTTTCGCAAATTTGCGTCGATATGAACCTTTTATAAATCTAAATTGGCTTAGACCGTCTTGTTTTTTTTCTAAGCCTAAAAAACTACTAATAATGTGAATGCCGATAGAACACGAAATGGGAGGCAATACTTGAAGTTAATAATATGATCGGTTTTGATGATTAAGTATTGGAAAATTCCTATCTCTAATATTACTTTTAAGGTGTTATTGGACATTTTATTGAACATATAAATTTTGGCTCTTTGCAAAAAATTATTCCATATTCTATTCTTTCCAACTTGTTTGCAGTGAAATTGGAAACTGTTGGGGTTTTCCAGTTATGTGGCCTTTTTTTTCGACTGCGCCTGTAACCGACATGTCCCTTCTTTCTGGCAGCGTCTGTGGCCGATTAACTAAAAAGCCGCTGCCGCCGATAATCACAACAAATTGAGTTGCTGCTTCTCTCTCCGTGGTTGTTGCTGTCACTGCCGCTGCTGAGCCGTTCGACAGCGACGCTGACAGCGGGCAGCGCTGACTGCGCCGCTCACTACTGGGAAGGTTGGCGTGCCGTCGAGCCATTTCCATGGGTGCTGCTACGTCATCGCTGTCGGCTTGCAACAACAAAAATGCTGATTGGGGATGTGAACAGGTCGCACTGCTTATATATGGTTACATATGTACATATGTATGCTACATCCACAAACAAGTGGTCTTACACGTAGAAAAAATGTTTAACAATTAGAAAGCTTTTATCTAAATTGAAATATTTTACCAAGGTAAGGGGGAAGTAGGAAAAGAGAATCATAGTTAGTGAAAAAGAACACTTTAAAATAACATTTAGCACTGAAAATATTTTTAATTTATTCAGTATAATTATACATAATTAAGGCCTACTAATTTATTTTAAAAGATAAATATTCTCATTCGATAATATAGTTGTTGACCCTCCCCTTTTAGTCAGAGGTTTCTCTGTCTGCAGCTGTGTAGTCGTGTCGGTCTGCATATTTGAATACCCTCCTCGGCGTCGCGTCGCCTATTACATTTCAGTTTCATTTCATTTCTGGTTTCGGCTTTCGCGCCGCCTGCCCTGCTATTGCTCATTACACACACTCGCACGCGCGTTTAGATAGACGGTATGTAAACATGTGTACGTTACATACCTACGAATTTGCGAGAACGTCGCCCGTTACCGTTTTAGCTTTCATGGGGTAACATTAACCGCCCCCTTCCCTGCCCCCACAGGCCCCACCACACCACACACCGCACACCACACAGCGCACATACCCGTCTACACAATACTCTCGCAGCAAAAACAACACAACATCGGAGCATTGCACACCACACACAAAACACACACGCTTCTCTGGTCTTTCGGCCTGCTAATCATTTCTGCTCGCCTGCTGGCTGCTTATGTTTATTTGTATATATCGAGCAACACAGGCGCACGAAGCTCATATGCAAAACCCGCCTGGCACATACAACGCTACCACCGCTGGGGCGAAACACCCGTACAGCCATATTCCCGTGCTCCCGCCGCCGGAGAGCATCCGCATCCGTCAGAGCTCGGCTACAAGGCGAACAACACGTGTCTGGTGTTGAGTTGTATGCTGTGGTCCACTGGGAAAAATTTAATGTGGGGGATTTTATGCAAAGTTATGTATGTAATACATACTATGTATGTAAAGATAAGATATTATATTCTATCGAAGGGTTTAGTTGAAGAAGAGTAATAGTGTAAACTTAAAACAAAGGCATTGTTTAATTGATAAATGACTTTTTTTTTAAGAGATTATACTGGTTGTCTAATGTGCACTAATAAACTCCAATAACTTAAGATGGAAAATCATGTCCCGCCTAGCCTAATCTAATATTTAAACTAAGACTAACATTGTAATTTCTCATTTAATTATCATGTAATACAGCTAAAATTATAATTAAATAAATGAAAACTTAGCTTGGAGTTCGATCCGTAAGCGGAACTTCGCTGATGAGACCATTGGTTGTGGTCGAAACAGCTGTACAAAGATGCCTCGCTTACAAAGATCTGTGTGCATTATCTGACTTATAGTATAGTGGTGTCTAAAAACAACTAGACCGATCTAAAAGACCTCGAGTTGGCTAAACGCTTCAAGTGAACCTTCTGTAGCTGTATTAAAAAGCATTCTTTTAGGCTGTTTAAACACTTAATTTTTACACAAAAATTACTTAGTTGGTTCAATAATTGCCTAGTTTTCCTTTTATGGCATATGTAATGTATACACATTCTTGGTCAGTTCTTAAAAACAAAAGATAAAATTGAAATATTGATGTAACATTGAAATATTTAGTTAAAATATTAAACTTAAGATGGAAAATCTTCAATAGTATCGCTTCAAACATGTTGCAAGCGATCTTGAGTCTCCACAACGTAGCGACACAACCTAAAAACGATACGACAGTTGTCATTGACTCGAACATGTTCGAGGCAAACTCGATGCTCTCCAAAAGTTCGTCTCGGTACATTTCCAATGCTGCTGATAAGGACGGCGGCGGCAGCCGATGCAAAATAAAATAATAATAACAGTCCGACAGACTCACTTATCTGACGATTGAAGCTGCAAGCGGACCGAAGCGAATGTAAGATAATATGCACTGAAAAAAAAGTAGTTAGAAAATTAGTTTATTACCCTTGAGCTTAATTTTTACTTTTTTCGTTTAGATAACTTTTGTTTAACTATAAGTTGTATAACTTGTCTAAAATAGTGGACAGTTTTTAAGCAACAACAACTTTTTAACTCAAACTTAATTAAGAGATTGACTATATTTTGTGTACGAGCTTATGTTCTTATATTTATTTCTAATTTTGATCTATTTTTTATTAGAAGCCAAGTACATCAAGTGGTTTTTACGGTCTTCTTCGCTTTTCCCTACGAACCCTCATCAGCAGACTTCCCTAGCTTTAGGTTATACATCCTACGAGCATGTCGCAGAATTCAGACTTTGGAATTTCTAGGGCACTCTTCGCATTAACTTTATTCAGAATTTAATTTTAACTAAACGTAAGAAATGGGGACCTAACAGTTGAGGTTCTCCATCAAGCAAAATCATTTCTCAAGTGCATTTGCACTTGAATTATGGCTTCGATTTTGTTCTGAGTGAACAGCAACAAAAGAAGCTGATCGGCTTTCACTTTAATCTGCGGCGGCTGCACTTTAGTGCACTCGCGGCGACGTAAACACGATATCCAGCTCGGCGTGCAGAGAACATCAAAGATGCTGCTCCAAGTGGTGCCTCCGCTCGCGGGACTCGTCCTCATCTTGGCGGCAGTGCAGCCGGAGGTGAGCGGCCTGGCCATCACCACCGGACACTGCCAGAAGAATATCAGCGTGAAGTACCAGGTGCCGGTGACCAGGAGGACTCCAGCCCATACCGGAAACTCCAGTCAGGGTGGGAGCTACGTGGCCTTCGAGGAGCTCGTGCGCTGGGACAACATCCAGGTGTGCTGCCCCGGCTACCGCACCATTCTCTTCGGCTTCTGTGAGCCCGTCTGCCAGGAGCCGTGTCCCGCACACAGCTTCTGCGCGGAGCCGGACCGCTGCCACTGCCAGCGCGGCTACGAGGCCTCGCACCTGCACAGCAGCCACCGCCTCACCTGCCGGCCGGTCTGCCAGGGCGGCTGTCCCGAGCACAGCCTCTGCGTGGCCCACAACGAGTGCGAGTGCCGGCCGGGCTTCAAGGACGCCAGCAGCTGGTTCAGCCTCGGACTGCGCTGCGAGCGGGTGCAGTGCGGCCACGAGCAGCGCTTCGACCCCGGACGACGAGCCTGCGTCCAGATCGAGATGAGCATGGAGGAGCTGATGCAGCGGGTGGCCGAGCGGCTGGCCAAGGGCCTCAAGCCGGAAGCGGAAGCGACCCACGAGCCGGAAACCGATAAGGCGACTGAGTAGGCAGCTGAGTATTGGAATTTTCCAATTCAATCTCTGAATCATTACCATTGTATTCGAGTTCTTTAATAAAGTAAGGTTATTATTTACACAACAAAGGGCATCGAGATTAAATTCTGTGAATGGACTATATAGTGTTTGAGATGCCCTAAAGATCCGTTATCGGTTTTCTTATATAAATTGTATGTTTTTTATATTTGGTCGATCTGATCACTAAGTTTGTCCGTAGGCAGAGATAGATCTTGGTAACTATCAAAGTTGTATGCAGACAAGTCTTTACTTTTAAAAGAAACCGGGTATTCTATGATCCCGAATACACCGTTCTTGCAAGTATGCTCTATATACTAAGATGCCGCACGCCATACGAGTTTGTTGCAAACGCATGTTTTGTTCTGGACCCAGCGCTGGGTAAAAGCTCTGTTGCCATAGAGACAGAGAGAGCGCGCTCTACAGCAGGTGTCTCTCTTGTAGGTATACAGCGACATCCGACGACTGTACACTCAGAAAAAAAAACCCAATACCGAATGTTCTTATATTGATACCGAATCGTTCCTTTTTATTTT
>JAEIIU010050315.1:0-43514 GCA_018874675.1 Drosophila baimaii
ACTACTTCGTTATTAACATCAGCTGGCCAGGATAAAATGCTACGGTATTTTACTTCGTTATATGCTACACCATGTATAGGCATGCCACTTTCCACACGTTCACGTACACCTCCTGCGATGCGGATCGCTGGGCGGAATGCAGCCGAGTAAACAATTTTAATTGCATTTAAATACGACATTTATTTGCATGTAAAATTAACGCGAAATGCAAATGACTTTATGCAATGGCAGGGCGCATAAATATACGGAAAGCAGAGTTGGGGAAAAAAAGGTGCCCAAGCAAATAAGGCTCAGACTGGAGAAAGGAAAGACCTGGCCTGGCCCTATGTTTCCATTGCGGCTGCGTGGGCAACAGCAACATCAACATCAACAACGACTTCAGCAACGACAGCAACGAGCCTGGCCAACACAATGTTGTGGTTTTTGGCTTATGTTTTTAGCACCCGCAGGAAATGTGGCAAAGAGCCTTGCCTGAATTTGCCTGAATTTTTAAAGGCCTTTTGCGTGAAACGTTATAACGTGACACCGAATTGGCCACATTGGGTCCGTGGGAATTCGGTAACTCGAGCTGACAAATGGCCAAGCGAATCGCCTGCAGGGCCAACTGCAATTTAATAGGCCATAAATCAGCGATGAATGAAGATGTTGCAAGTCCAAGTTATCTGGGCCAAAGCCATTTGAGTGACGTATGACAAACAGCATGGCATTGCCCGGCCTCAGGCCTCAATTAATTGAAAATTCTGCCAAAGTGTCAGAATGCACATTATTCATTAGGCCGGCCAGGGCAATTATTCGGCTGATATATACATATATATCTACCCTATGCCCATCCATCGGTCGGAGGTGCCCAGGAACTACTGACAAACAGTTTTGACAGCCACAACTGACAGGCGGCAGTTAAACGCCCGGCTCATTTATGATTTTTGCAGAGTTTTAATTAAAACTTTGGTCCGTCGGGAATGAGGCAGCTGCTGATGGAGCAGGGTTTCCCCCAACCAAACTGACAAGACGAACCCCTGCTGCTGCTGCTGCTGCTGCTGCTGCCCGGGATGTTGCAATTTTTCATGCCTCATCGTTGCATTTTATGTATTTCGTGTGCCACGTGACTCCGTATTTGGGTTCGATCTGGGATCTGAGATCAGGCCAAGGCGATTCGGTCGAAGGCGCGTGTTTCATAGATTTATGCCCAAGCCAAATGGGATCGATAAGTTGGGATGTGTAAGCCGATATTGGGTCTGGGGAATGGTAATTGAAACTACGGAAGGAGATGTAATCAGGATACAAAGGGAAGGAATCTCTGAATGGCAAAGAAATGTAATAGGGATTCTTCTGGAATTATATACAAATTGTTTTTGAAGTCCTTGCTTAAATTAATTTGTGGAAAAATGTATTATTTGCTTTGTACTACCAGGAAGATTTTTTGTTTGTAAGTATTTGTATTTTAAAGGGACACCTTTTATAAATATTTTCTATATGACTAACTTCTTCATATTTTCCTAATCAAAAAAGGAGTTCTTGCTATTAATACTTAATTTTAGAACATAAATTAACAGCAACTGAAATATGTACTACCAGAAATATATATCCCCCCTGAGATAACGATAATTTCCCTCCCAGACCTTGACATTTAAACAAATTGCTGCTTACCCCGTCGTCACACAGTCGTGGCCACACCAAAAGCAATTCCTTCTAATTAACGTGAAATACCAAAATAAAATTGAGGGAAATATTTGAAAATATCCAAAGTCATATTGAATAATTTCACGGTACTGGGCCATAAATTCAACTAATTGAAAATTCTTGGCTGGCAGGGACTTATTGCCGGACGCACACATGTCGAGGCTCATTAAACTTTTCATAACAAGCGAGGGGTCTTTAAATGTGTTTACCTAGAATCGAAGTGCTCTAACCGAAAGGTATTCTCTGGTAGTTCCTATCCCAAAAAAAAACCACCCTCGGGATGCCGCAACAGGAGGAGGAAACTACTACGTAGTTAGGCGAAGTGTTAATGGGACACGCCGCGGCGAGGAAACTGAGAAATCTTCCAGTGGTAAGGGGAGATGGAGAAGTATTTTTTGAAAAATGTGCGGCGTACGTTGTGTCATCAACCCTCCGGGAAACAGAAGCAGGACAAGGGAAGGGGACCTGGAAGGGAACTGGGGAATGGAAACCCGAAATCGCGGGCCACATCTGGGAATCGACGGCGACGTGTGCATTTCAAAGCGGGATAATGTGCAGCGGCAGAGACGCGTGCTGAGGCAGCGTCAGCGTCAGCGACATCGACAGATGTTTACCAAATTGATTACTATATGTATTATATGTACTTTATCCCGAAGCATACCCATTGAGTGATCCATAAAGTGCCCAATTGCTTGACAAGGGGACGAGTGAGCAACGGAGCCACTACTGTGCAGTTAACGATATTGAAAGATTAAAGACAGATTATCCGATTCGGGGGGGGAGGTTGGCCATAACTCGGACTTATAGCACACTTCCTGCTGGAGGAACTGCATCATCATCCTGGGTGTTCCCGCCACGTAAACAAAGTTTATGCTGCTGAGGTTAGTCTCGTATCCATAAACAATTCCCCGACGCCATAAACACCAACTGACGCCGACGATGGAATCGGCACTGAAGATATGCAAAATAAGCGAAAAAAAAAAGTAGAATGCAATCTCAAAAACACAACAACTGACGCCGTCTGCTGAGGTGGCAACGGCGAATAAGATGACAAATGTGTCTAGCCGGGGCAAAAAGCTGTGCGGAGAATCAGCCAAGAAAGAGGGGGAAACCCCTTCGTAACAAGACAAAGGATTAAAGTTGTACCCGGGATTTTTCCCAGCCACCTCTTCAGGAGTTTTTCCTGCACGTGTGCTCAAGTGAGGCTCCCTCTCCTCCTCCTCCGCCTCTGTTTGCGTTATTAAAAACGAATTATGAATTATGTGTGTTTTTCATAATTCTTCATTTATGGCTTGCGTTTTTGTTGTCTAGTGTTTGCTCCTGATGAGCGACGCGGCCTGGATTATATTTGGGTTGCCCCCTGCACGTCGTAGTTGTGGCACATCCAGAACACAGAGATAAGGCACATTTGTAGGGGATTATGGGTGTGTGTGTGTGGCTGGGATGGGGGCAACAAAAAACAGAAGGGAAACTTTGGGTTAAGAGCAAAAAGGTGCAAAGAAGTGGCTGGAGGGAAGCATATGGTTTTCATACAACCGAGATTGGATGGGATTAAGCTTTGCCAGGAGTTTTCCTTTTTTTCAGCTTAAGAAATATTTTTAATTCTACAGAATTACTTATTGTAATCTAGATTTTTGTTTAACAGACAAGAGAAGTCTGTGAATTAAAGTCTAGGGATTATTTCTTAACAGAAGCATTGACTATCAAGGTAAGCTCTTACCTTAATTAATTAGGATATTTAGTTATAGAACCCCTACAACCCCTCTGTAGAACCCTGGTATCTATTTAAATCGCCTTGACACTCTGTCATATCGATTCCAATAGAAACCCATTAAGAAGGCTCCCGAAACTCCTGTTACTCCGAACACGAAAACCCATTAAAGTGATTTAATAGCCGATAAACTTCTCACATAAACCCAGTGCGAACACTGAGAGAAACAGAGGGGCAGAACGACGGGAGACAAGAGGCAAGAACAAAAGAAGGGGATATACAATGGGAACTAACACACACTAACCGCATACAATTACCAGGGCATTGTTCGCCTTTTGTCCACTGGGAAAAAAAAGCAGAGAGAACTATTTCGCTGCTCAAGTGCTTTTCAACACTTTCAGGCAGTGGTTAGGTAGGGGGCACTGAGGTGTGTGTGTGAGGTGTGTGTGTGCAGATGGTTAGCGCAATTAGAGTGCGGTGACAATGACACAAAAGCGCGACGGAGCGTCGGAGCAAAGCCCAGGAAGTGGCGGGGGCCTAACAAGGGTCCTTTGTTGGCAGCGGCGGCGGACATTCCGAATCACAGTTGGTTTTTTCGCACAGTTGCCTGCCGCCGCGTCGCTCAATCAGCAAACTATGAAAACAAATCGCTATCAAATCTCACCGGCGATTTGGCCTACGAACTTGCTGAATTTCCGTTTGAAAAAATCGAGAGAATATTCTACAATATTTACATATTCCCGGGCAAAGGGAGAGAGGCTATAGCTTTGATTGATGAACACATGTGCGCGACGCTCTATATCTTTTTTTTTTGTACCCCTTCCTGGCAGGCAGCATAAAAAATTCAGTTGAAAATTCGTTTTTTTGGTTGACATTCTGTTGTTCCTACGGTGTTTCTGTTTTTGGCTTAAACGAGCCAGGCCACGTCCTAAAAATTTTTGATTACATTCCACGTTGACCAGACGGTGTTGACCATTTTCAAATAGTTGCAACGTTTAGTTGATTAATAGCCACAGCGCAGCAGGGCTACAAAAAAAAGAGGGGGAAGAGATATTCCCCGAAACCGGACTCATCCGGCAAGCTTTTAGTTTAAGCCCTGGAAAGGCTTTTAGCAATTTAACGCACAGCTTAACAGCTGTCCAGGGGGGAAGGGGGGAATTGGGGAAAAGTGTCCCATAGGTGGAAGGTCGGAGGTTGCAACCCCCAGCTCTGGGGGTTGACCATGTCACATCACGGACCGAACTCTCATCTCGTCTCGTCTCGTCTCGTTCTGTTTGTCTATCTCGATGGTGTGTTGCCGTTGTGGCCTGAGTGTGTGTAAATATTGGCATTGCAGGTGGGTGTTGTGTTGTGTTGTGTTGCAGGTGGAAAAGGCCAGGCAAGCCCCAAGAGGCCAGACAGTAAGGCCAAAAGGTTAAAGTCCATCCCCGAGTTGTAAAACATACCTGCAAAAAAAGAGAGAAAGTTTGGAGTTTAGTTTGGGTTTTAAAATGGTATAATTGGGAATAACAGTAGAGAGGACATCAATAGATGTTCTATAACTAACATATCACTTAATTATTTTAAGGAAACTAAGAACATATTCCTCCAAATTTAATTATTTAAGATTATCCCTAAAGCATGAGTTTAAATGAAGCTCAGAGGCTCAGGAATTCCTTTCCTCATGACTTATTTATTTCCCTCAAAGTAACATTTCAAAATGAAAATCCCTCAAACCCACAGTATATCCCTCACTCAGAGAGCTGTTCTGGAAACTTTTCATTAAATCATTAAGCGCTGTCGAGCTCTGAAATCACGGCATTTTCCCTACAATGAGCGCAGGGAATTTTCAATTAAGTTCCTCCATGCTCCATGCTCCCAGCTCCATGCTCAACTTTGTCACATCATCTGCATAACTATTATTAAAAGCCCGGGCCCACCCACATTAAAGACCCTCCGAAAGTTCATTAAACCGAAGAGAGTGCGAGTTCCCGCATATCCAGAGTGGCAGTTAATCGCCAAACTATGCCAGAAATCACGTAACCTTCCATTAATCAAGGCAAAGTCATAAAAAATTGTTACAGAGAGACAGAGAGAGAGAGAGAGAACTCCCTTGTTTTTTACGCCCCTTTAACTGGCACTTCCGCACTTCTCCCAGTCCCAATCCGAAACTACTCGAAACCTAAATGCAACATTAGTCAAGTCAAAGACTTTGATTAGATGAGATGCGCAGCATCGTTGGCTGCATTTTGTCTTGGGGGCATTCCATTTAATTATTTTGACAGCCACTTGAGTATCTGAGTATCTGAGGGATAGCGCGGAAGGCGACTCTGGATGATTTTTCATATTTCCCAGCCCAGCCAGCGAGGGATGGCTGTTCTGTAATTCATTTAAAGTGCGGCGACAGTCGCTAAGTGAGAGGCGCGTGTCTGCCGCCGCCACTTTGGCCACAAGTGACACCATATAGATATATATATACAGATATATGGCCAGCAGAGCCCAGAATGCACTTGAAGAAATTGGCTTTTATGACTTTGGGATTTATGGGGAAATTTCGTAATTAAATAAAAAAATTGTTATAGTTTAGGTTTGTGTGAGACACTCCTTAGTTTGTTTGCTGATCGAAGTGGAAGTCTTTCCGTACTTACTTATAATAATTATCAACATAATTATGGATCTAAAATATTCTATATTGCATCTTAGAAACCCAAAAGAACCCTTTATAATTAAATTATTATATTTTATAGCTAGCTAAAATATAATTTTAAAGTTAAAAGTCGTATTATTTTGGCTTATACTTTATCATCTTTGTAAGTTAATCAGTTTAATGTTTTTTATTTGTATATTTCGAGTACTAAACGATATATATTTTATCTAAAATTACAAAGTTTATGCCTCTTTTTGCAGTGTAAAATAATTTTCAAAAAACTGAAGTGCAAGGCGAAACGAAGAGGTGGCAAAGCCAATTTGGATGCGCCGCCTTCGCCTGCTCGCAAGACATCGCGTAATCAAGAGAAATTAGTTTTCGACGTGCTCGATTGGCGGCTCCATACCCCTGTTCTCCCCCTCGTTGTTCCCATTTTCCTTTCCCCATTTTCCTCTTTTCAGCCCCCCGCGGACCGTAACATCTTGTCCGGCTAAGAACATTTTCGTTCGGCGTCAGGGAGATGCTTTGGCTAATTTTGAAAAATTGTTGAGCAAAGTGCCGGGAATCCAATGTTCGGAATGAATGGCAGCAGCAGCAGCAGCAGCAGGAGCGCATCTTCTTTAAAGTTCTTTCGCTCAGCTTACAAGAGCTTTCCCCGCTTTTCCCGCTTTCCCCGCTTTTCCTGGCCCTCCCTGGCCTGGTCAATTGTACGGTGTGATTAATGCCCAGATCTTGGCTGTTGATTTTCGAGTGCATTTTGACATTTGATGTATTGCATTGCCTCATCCTCTGGATTTCCTTTTGGCTCGTTTGGTTTTTTTTGTGTTTTTCCCCTCCGTAACTCCAACTTTGGTTGGGAAAAGTGAAGAGCAAAATGGTTTGCAGCATTTGCTATTGTGCCACTATAATGAGGTTTCGATAACTCCATTTGTCTCTGTCCGGGGCAGATTTTTCGGCTGTCCCCCTCCCCCCGCCAGCAAATGTCTTTGGCAACAGATGCTGGCTAAATGAGCAAATACTATGGGGGAAAATATGAACTATTTGCCAAAGTCATATCAAATTGCAGTAAATGGATCATAAAATATATAGGGGAACTTCTAGAGATGTAGAAATTACCATTGGAAATACCTTAGCTACCTACTAGTTCTTTAGCTTTACAAATTGCAAATAAAAACATTTAATCATTCCTTCCGAAAGGGAGCTTATTTTTATTTATTTCCCTTTTCCTATATCCTTTATTCGATTTAAACAAATTAGTCAAAGGGCGACTCCCCTTGCTTGTTGCTTTTGGCATTCAAAAACTTGCTACTGCTTCCTGCTGCCCCGCCGAAACACTTTGGCATTACAAATGGCAACACATTTTGTCTACAACGGAAACGGATATTAGTTGCAGTCTGCCAGACGCCCCAGCCCCTGATCCCCCCGTGACCCCTGCTCAGGCATAGCAAATATGGCGCGACTGATTCGATATATGTGTGTGTGGTGTGGGAATCCCTTTACTGATCCCGCTCCAGGTCCTGCTTCTGGTTCTGCTTCTGCTTCTGCTGTTGTTGGCTGGACAAACACGTTTGTCAGGCAGCCCGGATATGCAACAACAACGGCCTGCAATTTGGCAACTTTTGGGGACACGTTGGACGCCACATGGCTGGACGATTACCCCCGCATAGGATCCTTTTAATGCGCCCTTGACAAACGAGCCGCTCTCAGGCGCAGAGTCGCAGAGTCTCAGGCCCTCAGCTTGATAATAAAAACTACAAGCCCAGGCAGGGCCAGACTGATAAATGCGGAGCAAACTGTATATACTATACAGTATATATATGTATAAATATGGGAACGGAGCCTGCCAAGTGACCAGGCCGCCGCCAACGCACACAAGAAATTATTTTATGGCGCGTAATGTCTTTATGGACCGACAAAATGGCATCCATTTGGCCGAATAATAATATTTAAGCACATTTAAATAAAATTGCACTCCAGAGGGAGAGCAAAGCGGAAGGAGAACAGAAATTACAATTTGCATAAAATTCATTTGTGTTTGGAAGCAGCAGTTCCTACCTCCTACCTCCCGCAGACCTCCTGCCCTAGTAAAAAATTGACAAAAAATGTAAATGTAGCTTTCCGGGGCGCCTAATTGACATTTTGACTCCATAGCAGGTCCATTTGCAGAGGCAGGCTCTTCGGTGAATGATCCCTGGTCCTCTGGAAAATCAATTGATTGCCATGTCCCTTCCCCGGGCTGCTCTAATTTGTGTTTAGTAGCATGTGGCATGTTTGTCAATTACTTGCTTCTCTCCCTCTTCCTCTCTATCTCTTTTCGCTTTCCTTCCTTTCAACTTTCTGTGTCTGTGCTGGCCAAATGTTTGCCTACAATTTTCTCAACGGCCCACAGTGCGTATGTGTATTATTTCCTTTTGCTACGTGCTCTCACTTAGTCCTGGCCATTTTTCTTTTTCCCTCAGCCGCTGCATTACGTGTGCGACATTTTCGAATAGCCAGTGTAATTATATTGATTAGGATGGGGTCTTCTCTCTCTCCACAGAGAGGACATTTGGGGTCCTGAAAAAGGAGAAATTAATTCTTTCCTCGGGGTGGCGCATCTCTTTTTTTTCTGGTGTGTGACTGGCATTTTAAGTGGCTCATTGAGGGGGGGCACAGAGGGAGTCACTGTATTTAGGTGATTACCCTTAATTTTTTAAAGAACTGAAGCTATTCTGATGATATTCCTAAACTTACAATATAGAAATATAAAATAGTAAAGCCATTCTCTGTCTCGGACATATTTTTCCTTATTTATTTGACCTCTGCTCCCTTGTTTTAGTTACTAATAACTTTATTTTACCCGCTTTTTTACCTCACAGTGACGGTGTCATAAATCAGAAAAACAATCATAACATTCTGAGAAAAATCGTCCATGGTCCGTAAAAAATTAGCGACAGCCGCAATTACGTGACTTGTCAACTAATTACAATATTATGTCCATCCGTCGCCTAGCAGGAGATCCTTTGCCTGTCCTCCCCCCGCCCCCCTTGCCATGGCAGTATCCACATCCTGCAGGTAATTAACGAGTGTCATTTATGCGTATAGCAGTGCAGGGGAGCCACAAAACAAAAAATGTGAGCCAAGGAAGCTCATAAAAACGCCACCAAAAAGGAGGAGAAGGCGGAGAAGGCACGCGTTCATAATTTGTTTTGGAGCTCTGCCAGTCATCATCTGGCTCCTCCTGTCCCGGTTTCTCGTTGTCATTTTGTATGAAAATTCCGCAATAAATTAAAAATTATTGCTCCCGCTGCTTTTGTTCTTATGCGGCTTAATTCTTTTCTGTAGCATTTTATGTTAATGTCTGCCATTCGAGCAGGTGATAAAGTTGGTCCATTACTCATTTTGTAGCGCCAACAAAGCCGGGTCGGCTTGGTGCCGGGGAATTAATACTCCCTACGGCTGGCCAGGCGAGGAGTTAGCAATTTATGCAGGGACATGTTCCTGGGCTGTGCAGATGCTCCGGAAGAGCCTGTTTGTAGAAGGCCGCTGACTTGGGGAGATTAAGCGTAGGTTTCTCTAGGGAATATTTGGTCTTTGAGCTTGTAGGAAAAAAGCCAAACCTAAAAGTGACTTTACTTGCATTTATAGAAAGTTAAAAAATATATATCCACTTTTTAAGTCACCCTCGGAACCTGCTAATCTATTAGCTGGTCGACTATGACTTGGAATTTCTTTGCATGACGCTTTATTACCCCGTAAATATATGCTCCCTAGCCTCTATGCTTTTCTTTACCCTAATCAAAACCGGAAACGAAGAAAATAAAATGGAAACTCATTATGTGACCCTCTGCCGAGGTCCTTCCGTCGTCAAACCAATTTCTTTCCTTATGCATTACGTCTCACTTTTATCGAAGCCAGCACGCAAGGCGATGGATGCCGCCACACCTCCTAGAATTTTCCAGCCTGAAAAGCCTTTTCGATTTCGAAAGGGAGCAGAAAAGGCGAGCGTGACAATACCAAATGTGACTTTGAAAATTTGATAAATGACCCAAAAGTTCCAGACTGGATGGGGCTGGGGCTGGTTGGGGATAACTGTTTGGGTTCGATGTCTGGAAATGAAATAAAAACCCGGGGGCCATAAACGAAAAGCCAAAAGCGGAACTGAAACGGCTCACGCAAAAGCCGAATGAATGAATGAATGAAACGAACGAATCGATGGAGGAGACGTGCAGGGAAAAAATAAAAGCGACTTGGAAAACTCGCGACACTTTTCCTTTGACAGCCGACGACAAAGGGGGAGGGGGGTGGTGGAAAGCGAGACAAGCGCCACATGTGAGCTGCCGCCGCCGCCGCCGCCACTTCTTTTTCTTGTTGATTCATTTAGGCGGCTGCGTCGTCAAAGTCAAAGTCAACGCGATTGGAGGTATTTTTCTTTATTTTTTTTCTGTTCCCTTCCTGTGGGGCCACGCCCCCTAACGAGCCTCCACTGAATTGGCCTTCTCTCTCTGACATTTATTTTGTGCTTATTTGATACTCTGGCCGCCTTGTAACTCCAACTCCAATCACAAATATTGATATTAAAAAATCGCATCACGTCGCTTAAGTTTTTTGTAAATAATGTTGTGGAAAATTTATTACACAAGCGAATGTCTGTGTCTTTTGTGGGGCCTTGACATTTTTTCTCCTTTTTTTTTGAGGCAGCTGGATAAATGCGATTTAGCCAGAGATTTACGCTGCGAGCTTTTGAGGGGATTTTCGATAATTCTCTAGAGAAGCCAAGGGCTTGACAGGTGTCAATGAAAGGTGAAACGTAAAAGTAAAAGACCTGGAATATACACAGGCAGGGAAATACTTAATAAAATCAGGGTAAATCTACGAAAATCTTAGCTTAGTTTATAACTTAGTTTAAGGTTTCTTTAGACACAGACAAGTGCATCTTGTGGGTAAAAAACCCAAGCTAATTTTAAGTCAATTCCGGTTTCCACTTAACAATGAAAATCCCACCGCAATCAATTAGAATTATTCATGAGTCGCAAAGGATTGAAGCGCTTGCATTTGAATTATTTATGCTCTGTCAATATAAGCAATAAATTGCAAATGGTAGAAAAAACCTGGCACCCTGGCAGCGGCTACGGGCAAAAGGACAGAGAAAGGAAGCTAGAATAATATTTACAATATATATCAAGGGGGGGAAAAAAACGGGCTAAACAAATGCATAATATGCGGGAAAAAATGTTTATGAGGCGACAAAGTGAGCAGAGGCAAGCGGAATATGAAGAGAAATATAGTTCAGCCGGGTTAGAAAGCTGCAAAATTGAAAAGGACAAGTTAAGCGGCCACAGGACCTGCAGCCGGGGCTAATAGAAAATGGGGAAAATGGAAAAACGGACAAAGCGGCAGCATAATAAATCATGTCTGACTACTTGGACCCACCAGGATCACGGGCGGGGAAGGACACTTGCTGCTTTCCCTCTATATTTTTTTTTTCTTCATAAAAACCAACTAAAATAAATACACGACCAGGCGGCAGTCGCGGGGCAGACAGCCTGATGAGAAATAATAGCGAAAGGAAAAAGCGACAAAGTCAATTATGCAGGCGAAACAGGACGTGAACGAGGACCTGGAACCAGGAAGAGGAGCAGGAAACACAAAGCCAAGGCGTCCTGCGTTATGCTTTAATAAACTCTAACTGCCATTTGCAGAGCAGAGACGCCAGACAGCATTATTGAAATATTAATGACCTTCGGCATTATTAAAAACAGGCGGCAACGACGCCCGGCGGCAAAGTTTTGCTTCTTTGAAAATCGAATTGTGAATTGCAATCAAAACTTAATCAGTTCACAGGCTTAGGACGAGCGCTATCCTGGCTTTGCCACTTGTTTCCTACTACCCAATATTTACAGAAAGCTTTCAATTAAACAAAAATGCTTTCGGGTCAGTTCCCAACCCCCCATTTTGGAAGGACCAAAAATGTGGAATATTTTTGTGAAAAATTAAAAGGATTTCGTGCGTCAATATTGACACAAGACTTCAATGCTCCGGCACCGCTTGGCTGGCTTGATGGAATGATGGAGTGAACAGAGTGCCTGGCCGTAGAGAGAGAGCATGTTCCGCTTCTGCTTTTTGCCTTTCCAACTGAGAATAACGCAAATATGAATAGAACTTTTCAGCATTTGCGGTTTTTGGTGGGTTGGTAATATCAACTAATGGAATATCGAAGCTAATAAAGGGAGGGTGGATCTTCGATGGAAGGTAAACATATCCACATTTATTACAGAGTTAATAGGTAATAGTTTAGAAATAGAGAGATAGTTAACATTTAATAAAGTTTTCTTCTGCCAAAGTTTATAAATATTTTTAAATATATTTTCTTTGTTTTCCTAATGTTAAAGCATTATTTAGTTTCTCAATCTTTAGTTCTTCTCCCTTTTTCCCCATTAAATCTGACTTAACTGCAACTCCGAGAACTTTTCCAAGTACTCCCTCCCCTGGAATAACCACACAGGACGAACCACACAATCGACCACAAAAAGGATAAACCAAACACTACACAACAGATGATAACAATTGCGAATGCAGCAACAATAAATAATTAAATGCAAATTTTCGCACCTCAAAATGCAAATAAAAGGTAATTGCACTTAAATGTGCCCCAAGCAGGTGCAGGATTGGGACAAACAGCCGATAAATCATGGCCTGGCACAAGAACAGCAAATGAATAAATGATAAGCACCAGGCCAGGGGGGCGGGGAGGCGGAGCAGCAGGAAAACTTTGTGCAAAAACAGACATAAACAAAAACTTGGGAAAACCACTTGAAAAATCTGTTTAAAATCATAGAGAGAGAGAGCGAGAGAGTTGCTGATGCTGAGAGTTTGCTTGCTTTTAATTGTATTTTATTTTGCTGGCAAAAACACATTTAACCCATTAATTAAATGGTCAGCGGGGCGTATGCGCGATTTGCAAACTGAAAAATAGTGCCGGCAAGTGTGAAAAAGACGAGCAATTGCGTGAGCTCTTCTCTTTTCTTTTTTTGTGTGTTTTTTTTTCGCTTCAATTAAATTTAATTGCATTTTGAAGGGTCATAAATCCCCAACAGTGGCAGCCAAAAAACGACGCCCCATTCGAACCAGAAGCGGAACAAATTGCAGTATGCAAAGCGAGACAAAATGCGGCCATTGATTAATGGGCTCCCAAGATGAAAAGAGTGAACGAACGCACACAAAGCGAAAATCAATCACCAAACAAATTGCGGCCACACTTTGGCTTTTCCAAGGGGTTGAAACGATAAAGAATAGATCGAATATTTGGGGTTCTCTCCTATCAGAATCCAGAGATCATCAGGCTTATTAAATGGGGCCACCATTCATCTGATATTATTATTTCTTTTTTGCTTCGAGAGGGGCGATGGTGTTAATTTATTTATTGCTTTGACTCGTAGGCTATCAAAATATTGGAAAACCCCCCCAAACTTTTCTCCAACTCATGTGGGTAGTAGATGATAGCTTTAAAAAGCTATAAAGTACTCTTCTGGGGGTGGGTTCCGGACTCCGGACAATTCATTTTAATTATTCACGCCGCCAATGCGTAGATTTCACACTCTCCTGGAAAAACAATACCAACTTTAAGGGATATTTTTGGGCCACGAGTAGGTGGAGAGGGCTTTCCACTTGATTTATGGCCTTTTTGGTTTTGGGTTGTACTCGAATTAGGTGATAAGAACATCGAATTGTTATTTATTGCCCAGAGTGTCCCCCCAAACAATGCGGTTTTAATTCAAGTTGATTGTAAAGTGAGATTGTTTTCAAGGGGGTTTTACCTTTAGGAAAAATCATATTAAAGCTTGTACTTATTTCTTGTTTAATATTTAAACTGCCCTGGCTTCTATCCCTTTGACTTCTTCGATAATACACAAGTAGTTTGATCTGGCTGGCACAAGCTAGCTTGGCTTAGCCCTGCACTTAAATCTCTTGCCTCGAAGTCGCTTTTGCTGAAGCCCCTCTTGACTTGGCTTGCAGTTTAACCAGCTGCTACCTACTGGCAGCCAGGCAGGCTCTTCAAAAAATCATAACGCACTTTGTGCTTGGGCCACAATCGAACGGGGCACTCCAGGGCCAAGCTGCAGTGGCAGCAGACACAGAAACAGACATAAGAAAAAACCTCAAAATCTGGAAATAGTCGATGTCTGATGTCCTCCTGCATCTATCCCTTCCTCTCCTTGGCAGTTCATGGACCGTTAAATGAGGTTATGCTCGGGCTGCTGCCTCCTCTGCTGAGGTCTGGCGTCTGTCGTCTCCGATGGCAACATGTTACTTCCACCGATCTGCTCCACTCCGTTCCATTCTGTACTCTACTGTACTGAGTGTGTGCGTTCGCCTTCTGTGTGATTTATGAAGAGCAATTTTAATGACATTTCCTACGAGAGTATCGACACATATCGGTTATGTTCCCCGGCTCTTTCGGGAGTGGGTGCCAAACTACTGCTGCTGCGGATGCGGATGCATTAACTGCAGCTGACGACCAAGCCGGAGCAGCTTTGGCAAGTCATGCGTGCCAGCAGCAAGCCCAGAAAGTCCAACTATCCAAGCGACCCAGCCCCAAACTCACGACGAAGTCGATGAGGTACTTGCACTCAAGACCTGGACACACCTTCCAAAAGCTGGTCATTTGAATGGGGAGGGGATAAATCGGAAGATTTGCATTTATAGAGTCACGAATTAGATACCCTAAGAACACCTATCTAACTCTGGAATAAATGTAAAAAGTTGTGAGAATGATAGGAATTATAAGAAAATATAATAAGGTAAGTGTAAGGGTTACCAAATAAATTGTATTTCCTGAAAAGTATGGAGAATATCTGGTAGAAATTAAGATGTCATAAAAGTGTAATTTTCTCTTAAAAATCGAAAACTCTATCAACTTCATCTTTGATAATTCAATGATTTATTTGCAAAATAAGTATGACAACTATTAAAAGTGATTAAGAAATATTGTAAGTTCAGTTTTAAGGTTATTTAAGCAAATTAAATTTCAGGAAAACATAAAGAACATCTGGTAAAAATTAAGTTGCCATAAAAATGTCTTTTTCTCTAAGCCATAAATATAACTCTTAAAAAATCATTTAGCAGATATTTTTAAATGGAAAATGTAAAGTAAACAATAAATAAAATTGACTCTTTAAAGCCTCATTAATTTACTAACAAACAAATATATAAATATTTCATCATAAAAAACCTTTTAATAAATAAAATAACGTAATAGTCTTGATGAAGTGCAATGCTCCCTATAAAATATAAGAGTAAAGAACATACAGATAATTCATATTTTTCAAAGCCCAAAAAATCAAAGATAAAAACCATCCTTACAGCACATATAAAATTAGTGTGGAAGTCAACGATTTGGAATGGATTTACAATGGACCTCGCCCACTCGCTCACACACACCCTGGACTGTGCCTGTGGTTGTGTCCAACACACTTTGCATGAATAATCGCCGCTCGTAAATTCGACTCTGATATGCGGCAATTGACTCCTTTTGTTGCTGCAGTGATAAGCAATAGTTTGATATTTGCTCTTTTTTTTTTGTATATTTTTTTGTATGCTTTTTAGTGGGTCACATGAATCAGTTTCCGATGATTGCCCAATGCCCAATCTGCAGCGGCACAAAGTGCAAAATCATGGATTTGCGAAAAGCTTGTGCCAGCTTTCGTGTCCCATTTGAAAGGGGGGTCTCCCCCATAGAGATGATATTCTCTGCAGATGCAGTGCTTTATTTGAGTAAATAAATAACGAGCACCACGCACACATACTATACTATATATTTTTTATGGAAATTTACTGAATTTTCCATTTCAATTGCCTTTTGAGTGGAAAAATATGTAAATTTCGATGAGGCGGATGGACAATAGTACATAGTCGAGGCTAGGCCATGGATGGGTTTTTTTTTTTTGGAGGCAGAGGCATTGATGCGATATATGCAGTAAATTGCAGTTTGCCAAAAACATTTTTGCCATTTGTTTGCTGGGTTTCCCCCTTCACTTCCCCTCTCTCATCCCTAACTCTGTGGGAAAATTTATGGCCAGCAGCTATTTTAATGTGTGGAAATGAGAACTTTCTTGATATACGAGCAATATATGAACGGGAACAGATATTATATTGACAGTGGCATGAGGCGCAATATGCTGGGCAGTTATTGGTTTAGAGTTGGGAGATCAAGGGATTAGATTTAAGGGGGAATTTGGAATTTGTGGGCCATTAATCTTGGAGCTTCAACAAGTTTTAAAGTCTTATATAACTTCCTGAGAGATTCAACTACTCTCCTATAAAATCCAAATGTTTTAAGGAGTAGTTATCAGCCTAATTACTTTTATAAATCCCTTTTTACTTACTCTACAAATAGCTCCCTTCCTTCAATCCCTTACAGTTAAAAATAAGCCAATGCCAAAGTCTCAGTTTGCAGTTCAAATAAAGATTTATATTGGCCATTTTCCAGTCTAAGCAAAGAAAGGCATTATTTAGCCTGACTCCCTACCCAGTGAAGGTCTCCTCTATGCAGTCTTATTTCTGTCTTGGTCTTCTCTTGATCCTCCTGCTCCTCCAGCTCCCTCTACTCCTCTGTGATTTGCTGCCGATGTGTTCTTTCACTAAATTCACTTAAATTCATGTTATTTCCGCATGTTTCACACCACTCACCTACCGCCACGCCCCGCCTTTCCCTATGTCTCTCTCTCGTTGATTTTTTTTTGCTTTGCTCACAATTTGCACTTCATGAATACGAAGATACCAGGCGAGAATGGGAAAGGAAAGAAGCTGCTGCTCCATTAGACAATTTCCACATCTGTCTCCGAGGAATGTGTTTGTGTTGTTTCGAAGTGCAATTTTCCCCCTGCCAGCAAATTATTCGATTGATGCAAGGAATAAACTTCCGATTGACCGTTTAATGTTTGTCTCTTGGAAGAAAGAATTAAGATTCGTTTAAGAGACTGGAATATGCCAATGTGGAAGTAGTTGCAAAAGAAATTTAAATTCAAATTCAGGAGATAAAGCAACTATCTTTCTCTCTCCAAAATTCCCCTAATATTCAGCTGCTAAACTCCATTAATACCTCATTGTGTACCCGCCACAATGTGCATTCTTCCTTCCACTTCTGTAGGCCCTTCAGTTCAATGGCTAAACAATTTCCCGACTATTCTCCACCACATCATTATACCGGGAACTCCACTTGTGCGCCACTTCATTAACAGATTTCCATTTCCCGCACCGCAGAAAAACTCAAACCAACGCTATTAAAATGCAATCGACCTCAGGCAACAGAATCGCAGTCCGCAGCTGGCCAAAAATATTTAACCAATAATGCAATTTCAAATGTGGCCAGCAAACTGCCGGAGAATACAATGGCCAAAAACCAAAAGGGAGATATACAGAGAGAGTGAGGGTATGGGTATCGCCCTTGGCAAACAGAGGCTGTTGCCTGGAGGGCCTATTAAATGGAATTTCCAGACCAGAACTACTGATTGACTAACTCACTGCCACTGTTTCACTGTCTATGTTTCGTTTCCCCCTCTCTCTCTCCCCCCTACAGAGATTTCATTTGTTCAATAAACGCATAATTATGCGCAATAATTGCATTAGCAAATATGGGCATGGAATTAAAGGCCAGAGTGTAATTACAAGGGTAAGCGGGGGATAGAGGGCAGAGGAGCAAAGAGGCTCCCTCTTGAGGCATTTAATTAAAGGCGTTAAGTTGGCTAATGAATGCGGCAATACACGATGAGCATCCAAGTGCTCACTCTCCGGGTTAGAGGAGCTCATGAGAGCACGTTCCAAGCCAGTGAGCCGTCTTCAGTCAGTCAGTTAGTCATTCCGGGCTGCACATGCAGGATAAGTGAAAAGCATTAAATAAACAAACTGGCGAACAGGAACAACACAACAACACAACAACTGCCAAACAACAGCCGGCAGGAATGAAAGCTTACAAACTGCGCTGAAAATACGGAAAAAATGCGGTAACAGGAAAAGCTGGAAAAATCTAAAAGAGACTTCCAGATACTCTAAATATGTGAATATATAATAAGGGCTAAGGAAAATAAGCTAATTATAATATTTTGGAATATATTCAGGCTCTTCTGTAAGGCACAAAATTAGTAATGACAGTGAATAAATTATTAAGACAATTTTCTATAAAATAATACTTATTCTTTTATTATATAAACAAAGTACCTTGACTATACCACTTTTAAATACAAAAATGTATCTATTAAAAGCCCCTTAAATATCTTCAAATTAACCAGCTAATGAAAAATATTTGTAAAATAAAGTAAAACCCCACAAACTTTACCCCATTTGGATGGCATGACTACTGTGTAATCCCCAATCAAAAAAAAAAATCCCTGTAGCCAGGAACAGGATTTGAGCACGCTCATTGTTGGTCTATATGTACTTCCCAGGATGTTTTATTTTCGTGCCCCATAAAACTGTTCTTTGGTTGGGAATCTGATGCATTTGATAAGCGTCACGTTCTGCACGCCAAAAAGCATGCTCGCTTTTCACCGAGCTTGGGCAACCGATTGCCGAGCACTTTATTATCTATATACTATGCATTTGTTTGCCACTTACACACACACAGACACTGAAGGGAATAACAAAATGGCGGATCGACGTACGTACCTGCAATGAAAGGAAGCATACACAGAGAGAGAGAAAGAGCATTAGTATGAAATCTTGGCAGAACACACCTGGAAAAAAAAGGAAACAACAACAACCCAACCCGCCTTGCAATTGCATTAGAATTTAAGATAAGTTCGAAGAGAGTGCGAGTAATGGCAATGGGATTGGATGAGGAAACCCGAGGATAGAGGCAGCTCCAGCTCCCAGATTGGGATACTCCGCTTACAGGCTGCTCCTGCCGCGTGTGTGTGAGCCAACTTGTTTACCAAACTTTATTACAACTTGGCAAACAGTCGTCGCCTTTGTAGCCTGGCTGTAGTCGAGTTCTGTTGCTTTGTCTGCTAACTGATTGCAGCTACAATCAGTTTATTGTACGGGCCTCTCTCCTGCAGCAGGATAGAGATTCCCCTGGACACACACAAGCACCTGAAGCTGATGCTCCTGCTGCTCCTGCTGCATTGTATCCCGGCAGCAATGTGAAACATGGTGGGAAAAGGACTTTGTAACAAGCAAGGAGACGATGCGAAAGTCGGCACCTGAGAGCGGATAATTCGCAAATTGTATAACTTGAAGTAGTAAACTTTGTGAGCATTAGAATTACATAGTCGCAAATTGTAATATCAATTTGTCAGTAAGTAATTTTTATTTATGAACCTTAAAATTCCATGAAATTTATGAGTTTATATCTTTCAAACTGTATCTAAGCTCCAAGAGTGAACCTCCATAATTCATAGCCTTTAATGAGCCGAAAATCTCAGTTTTGCAATTTAAAACCAATTCCCATTTTCACATCATTTTGTCACCCACAAAATTACTGAACCCGAAATCAAAAATCAATACAGGAAAAGGCAAAATGTCATAAGTGATTTCCTGTTCCGTTTCACGTTCCAATCAAGCGTAAAATAATTTTGTAAAAATATTTACACAACTCCGGGGCACTGAACCCCAAAAGAAGCGAACCAGCAAAAAAAAAAATTATGAAAGTGAGGACAGCAGCAGTGAAAGATGAAAAATGAATGGGGAAAATGTGAAAAGCTAATGGTTCGCCCGGTTGGGTTGTTGTCGCCTCCAACTGAAGGCTGTCCAAGGTTTTCGGGGAGCCACTCAACCAAGTGGGTTTCCCCCGGTGTCCCGATGGCTCATCTCATTTCGGAGCGGTGCGCTTGAATGCGTATCCGCCATCGCCGCCGCCCCCAAAAGAATGTGTACATCAGTGTCAGATTAGGGCGTGGCTGTGGGCCAAATCACAGACATAACCGCCACTACCCACACTCATATTCAGGCACTGCCAGCGCTTCCCAAGAAGGCGCATAAATTCCAGACACTGCCGCCGCCCTGGTGATTTGTGGCACGGAGACCACATCAAACATGGCAGATTTTCACTGGTCGCTCTGGGTGTGGAGTTTGGAGTGTGGAGACGAAGGAGCAGAGGTTTCTCAGACAGAGACTAAGTGTGGGTTAAGCACACTTGAAGTATGTGCACGCTTGGGTTAAGAAAAAGGATTTGCAGGCACACCAAGGAGATCCCTTGCTGAGCACCTCACATTCTCTATTTCGCTCGTTTTTCAAGTTGGGAGGGCACGGGAAAAAATTAATAGGGAATCGAAATAAATTTATAAATATTTTTACAAGTGAATTTCTTATTGATAACTCTAATATTATTAGGAATAAATAATAATAAATAATATAAAATAATCAAAAAGGCTCACTTCTATGTAATTTCAAAACTTTTTCACTATAATTCCCAACTAGTTGCGGTTATAAAAAGAAGGTTCTGTTTAAAACCATTAAGTTTCCGAGAAAAACCCTTCAAGTGCTAAACTAATTTTAAATCAACCAAACCAAATTTTAGTCAACCACAAAGAGAGCTAATTATAATATCAAAAATATTACATAAAATTGAGATATATTTTATAAATAAATAAATTTATTTCCCCTAATTTTTTCCCGTGCAAAATGACTGAAAAAGAAAACCCAAACCAAGCCGCCCAAACACTCACACGCAGAGCCATTCACAACTGAATGGTTGATGGTTTGGGGGGGAAAAATATGAAAAGTCGTCGTCTTGCCGGGAAAGCTGAGTTGGGATCTCCTGCCAAGGTGAGGATTGTGGTCTCAATGCGGTCCTGTGGTCCTTGCGGCTTACGGCATACATATATATATATATTTATATATATGCCTGCCGTGGATACTTCTTTTCCTGTATTTTTGTTCTTGTGTGCCTTTTCCTCTATGCGACAGCCATGTGTAATGCAATTATATTGAGGCAGGTTTTCTGTCACAACTTTTTCACTTTTCCTGCACTCACACACATATCTTACACCCTAAGGAATTGATCCAATGGATAAGGACAGGCAAACAGGAAGCAAAGAACTATTGAAACTATATAGGAATTTATGTGGACATCAAGGGAATGACTTGGTAAAGAGTTGAAAGTGAAAACTTTCGTCGCTTTATCTCCGAATCGATCCCTTCCTGCTGCTGCCGCCACAAATCCCAGTAATTTACGGCAACAGGCAGCTAGGATAATTGCCAAAGTTTATTAACGGAAACAACAAAAAAAAAAGGAGAGAGCTCCAGCCAGGACAAAGAACCCACTGCAGGAAAGATGGAGTTGCGGTGAATTCGGCGCGTCCATGAATATGAAATGAAGTCAAAAGCCCACAAGGACAGACAAAGAGAGATCCCCCTTTGGGAGGCTTTTCGGAAGTCCACAGAGGGCCATAAACAACAATTTAAAGGCTTTAATGGAAATTGGTTGAGAACTGGAGGGCGGGGCCTGGCTTCTTTTTTCCACAACGACTTGCAAATAAATTAACTCCGTCTAAACCGGCAAATGCAAATTAAGAGAGAGAAAGCGTTGTTTACACCTCGGACTTTGCCATTAAATTTATGCCTCGTCCCTGAGCGACTGACTGCTCATAAATTCAGCACCTTTTTCGCCCCAAAAATTGTGTCCTTTCGCTTTCCAGGACAAATGCATATGGAAATTTTATGCAAATTTCCATTGTGTCAGCAATTTGTAACGAATTTGGGGATGTGAAATTGTTCGCAAAGCCGCTGGCTGCAAATTTAATTTTCCCTCAGCGGTAGGTAAATCAAATTGCATAAACGTCAATTTGGTAATCCAATATTTGAGCTAAAGTCGGGAGTTTGGCGGCTTTTTAAGTGCCACTCTTCAATTTCAACTTTCGGCTCGAGGACTTTAAGTGGCGATTGCAAAGATTTCGCCAGCTTCAGATCCCTGCTCCTGCTCCTGCAACTGAAGCTGACAAAATATTTTCTGATTACTTTCCTCCACATTGGCAACACTTCAGAAATGTCCCCAAAGAGTGGCTGACAGGAGGAGAAAGGCGGCGACGACGGAATATTTTCAAAATAAATGTTATTGTAGCAAAAGTTAGTGCAACTGATAAAGAAGTAGGAGAGGAGCTCCTTGAGGTCCTGTTGATGGCACTTTGATGGCGGCCAAGGGCTCGGAACTTGGTCAGCTTCAATTACTCGGATCCTGGGATCCTCCTTGGATACTCGGATAGTTCCATTCGAGGCCGTGACTGGGCCGCATTAGGAGGAACCGAGGGGGCATCATCATAATCAACAGTCCACAAAAGGAGCGGCCAACACGTGACTATACCACAAAACTCTCAGGAATATAAAAGTTTGCCCCCCGTACTTCGTCCTGCTGGCAAATGAGCTGCTGGCATTTCGGCTGCTGTTTCCATTTTATTTTTTTTTCAGCATTTTTTTTTTTTTTGGTAGCTGTCTGCACTTAATGGAAAATGTCAGTTCGCCTCGGGCGTCAAACGTTTTATTGAAGTTTCCAGCGAACTCGGGGCACCACCGAACACTCAAAACCTCACAACTGTGCGTCATCTGTGCTTCCCTGGGCCACCTTTCCGATTCTTCCCGCTCCTCTGGAGTCTTGGCCAGCCGTTAAACTTAACGAACCGGAAGTGGTAAAAGCGGAAGTGCAGGAGGAAAGGTCTTCACTCTGTTTCCCAGTAAAAGTGTTCGCGAATGCGGTGATATGATGAAGAATCCGCGCTGCCAAATTACCGTGAAAAATTGTTTTTCATTTTAAGGGGAAAATGCGCAATACTGGGAAAATGTTGCCAGAATTTAAATGTGGCGTTGGGAATATAAATCAAAGCAGTCCAAGCTTAACGAGAGAACGATTTCAAATCATTGAAGCTTTGCTATATCCTTCAGTACCTTCAGTTAGTAATCAAAACACATACAAAACAGTCACAAGTTATAGAAATAAAAGGAAAGGTCTCAAAATGAGTAATAACATTAAAAAATCTAAAGCAACCGCACCAAAAAAGGTAGAATCTTTTCCTAAACCCGTCCAGAATACAACAGAGGAAAAGAAACAAATTTTTAGTTGCCAGTTCGAGGTTTTCGGAGTAGTGCAGGGTGTCTTCTTTCGCAAGGTAGGCTCTTATTTGTCTTTAATCTTTTTTTAAGCTAACAGAAATTCCTCTCTTACCTCAAGCACACTCAAAAACAGGCCAAGGCGTTGGGCCTTACTGGCTGGTGCATGAATACTAGTCGTGGAACTGTCAAGGGTATGATGGAAGGACCTTTGGAGCAAGTTAATGATATGTGAGTATCCCTGCCAACTTCCCAACAAAATAAATCTTAAGCACATACTCTCTTTTTTTAGGAAAAACTGGCTGAAGTACAAGGGCAGTCCCCGTTCCTCGATCGAGAAGGCTGTGTTCTCCGAAAATGAACCTCTGACTCTTAATAATTTCAAAATGTTTTCGATACGCCTCTGATTTCATACTACAAATTTTAGTATCTTAAATTCTTAGCCCATAGCCTGTTTCCTGACACCTAATAAATAATACTGTTCCAACTCCCCAAACAATTGTCATATTAAGTGTGTGCCAGCCGCAAATGGCCAAAGTTGGCCAACTGTCTCTCTCTCTCTCTCTCTGGGGGATCTGAGCCATTTTCGTGCAGTGGCTGGCCAATTAGTGAGGCCATGAGCCATCGTAAATGCTTTTTCTAATATTTTTCTATGTCAATTTTTTACAAACTGATGCTGCTGCTGCGCCAATTGTCAAAACAATTTCAATTTGTTTTTTTAGCCATCAAATCGGACAAAGTTTCGACTCTACTACTGCTGCTGCTGGCGTTGCTGTCAATTTTGCGACAAATATTTTGCATCCCGAAAAAGGCAAAACAAATTTACATAAATAAATAAAAGTTGACTGAGTTCACAAATGGTAACAGTTGGCGTCTGATGGCAATTAAAAGCCTCTGCGCCACTTTCCACCGTTTGTTTTTTATTGTGTTTATCTTTTTCACCAAGGGATGGATGCTGCGGGCTGCTCCGGGATGCTGCCAGCTCCAAGCTGACTCCATTGGCTGCTCTCTCGGTGGTGTTATTTATTTGCATTGTTTTGTGTGTCTGGCAAACACTTTATTATAAACTGTTGAAACCGCAAAAAGTGCACTGGCTAAACCAAATTGTTTTCGTTGTTCGAAATTCAGCAGCATCCCTTTATTGCCCAGGTTTGGCCATTAATAAAAGCATTAAGATAGCTGGCATATATTTATTGTTAATTTATTTGGTGGCACGAAACCTTAAATAAACAAAAGGCGGAGAGTGGCTAAGTGTGACTGGGGATGAGAGTATTTTAAGAAATAAATTAAGTTTTGACCAAAAATATAAATTTATTGCAAGGAAAGCGGAAACGTTAAACTCAACTGCTACTAAGGCTGGACTGTGGTTTCTTTTTAGAAACTTGGAAAGTGGCCCTGATCTAGTTCTTGCAGCCTCCTTCTCCTGGCCCGGGCAACTGTCTTGGCATCTCTTTCATCTTGAGCCAACTCCCGGCTAAGAAGGCGCCTATAGAGAAGCATCTTGGCCTTGGTTTCCGGCGTACCCATGGGAGTACTGAACTGCAACTCAGGTTGCTTGCCTTGAGATGTTGATCTTTATAAAGAAATGGGTTTAATAAAGAATAGACAGGATGAGGGGATGCTGATAAAAAGCTCCAGAGTTAGAGCGCCTTCGAAGGTATTAAAATCTAAGCATAGCTCAACTTTGTGCCTTCTTTCCTCGCTCCCAACTTACGCCTTGTTGTCAGCCATACCGGAGAAAATAATTTTGTAAGTTGAGCCAAGAGTTTATGTTAGAATTTGGAAAGAATTTTGAATACTAAATGAGACCGAAAGCACGTGAGGACTGAATAAGGTTAAGGGTAAAGCCTGGCCAGCTAGATATCAAAGTTTCCTAAACATATTATAGTAAAAAACATATTATTTGTATTATAGAAATAGTTTACAAAATATTTTATAATACAAAAATTAAAATTTGTCATAGACCCGACACTAAGTTCATGAAAATCATTGCCTACTTTCAGGCGACGTGGTTCTTTCTTGCGAGTTTTCTAGACAAGAACTTATGATATGTATAAGCCTTATATATCTCAATAGTAACTGTATTATTTAACAAGTTTGTTACCAAACATTCCACTATTATGTTAAGGACTTTTCTCGTGCATTTTCCACTGTTCTAGTACAACGAAAAGCCGCCAAATTAAGTCATTAAATGCCACCGAATTCGGAATGCACAACGAGCCAAACGACAACAAGGCACGCAAACAGATACCACAAAAACCCCTAGGAGGGAGGAGGCCCCCTCCCCCTGTTTTGGGGGCGAGGGAAAATGGGAACACGGAAAGGGGTGGGATCGGCTAAAAGCCGGATTCGGTAGCGCCGATAATCAATTCCGTTTCCGGCTGACAGTTTGCCGCATCGTGCGTGACCCACAATATACATATATATGCATAAGCAGCGCAAGAAAAATAATAATAATAATTGTAATAATTTCGGGGGCAGCGCCAACGAAGGGGGCGTGGCTGCATGTGGTGCACGGCTTTTGAAACTCCAAGCTCGCGTGCTCGCATGTCGTTGGGTAGTCGGTAGTCGTTGGGCTCTATTAGCCGCCTGTGAGCGTTGATAACGAGTTCATTGACGAGTTCATTGGCACATTGATTCCCCATTGATCGAGGGGAGCAGCTCGAATGCGGTTACTGTGGCGGCTTAATCACAGAGGAAAGGCAGAGCCAGAGCCACAGCAAGAGCTCGTGAAAATATATTGGATATATGTACATATATAGAAATAGGAAACTATTCCCAGTTTCCATTCGAATATTCAACGGCTGCTTTCCAGCCCTGGCCCTGCACTGGCTTATTAGCCATGCAGACCATGTTCCCAGGGCCAGCTGACTCTATTCCAAATCTCAGAGCATATACACACAGACGCGCTCCAGACGGATACGTGGGGCCAAACTGCCGCATCAGCCAGAGAAGCACCCAAAATCCTCTGCCCCTTCATTGTCTAGACACACAACCCATTTCTATGCCACCGAAAGAAAAAAAATTGTTCTCGCTGCGCAAATGTTGCATTATAGACTGAAGGCAGCAGCCAGGGCATGGAGTGTGGCAGCAAGTGTGGCAGTTAGGGTACAGCCAGGGCTCGAGTTTAGATATAGAAACAGCCGTTACCCCCAAGAAAAATCTTATTAAAATTTTACAGCCACAATTCCGGCTGTCAGAAATGAAAACGCCACGAGCCACGTCCTAAAGGAAGTATCTGCTACCTTTTCTATGGCTTTAAACATTTTATTTATATTTTAGATTGGCATATTCCTTATTTATAGCAAGGGATTTCTTGTAGAACCATTAAAAAAAATATGTCTAAATTAAGCAGAATATTTTGAGAAGCAAACTAAGCTCAATGTCTCACAATCCTTGCATTAAAAAATAACACCTCACGGCTTCCCACAATTTAAGGAAAATTTTCAAATATTTCCTGTGGCATTGCATGCGTCCTGGCCTCGTGTTGCGTGGCAATTTGATGAATGTGGTCCTTGATTAACCCTGATCCCGGGTCAAAACTCCTGGCCGGGCCTGGAATCATGGCGAGTTTTAGGACCTCTTTGCATGCAGTTGGAAAATTTTCAGCGGCTAGCAAACTTTGCATAATAAATGAAGGCGATAAGAATGCTGTTTGTTGCCTTCTTCGGCTTTGTTTATGTTTATGTTTCCTTGGCCTTTTATTTTTATGGAATACCTAGGGGCCACCGGGCAGGGGTGGAAACTTTTGTGGGCCGCCTTTCGGTATCCCAAACGCTTCGGGGCAGCCAACAAAAGTTGGCCTGGGCTTTGAAGATTGCCACACAGAGAAGGCCTTTTGTTTCACAGCCAAGTCAAGGGGTCAAATTGGCCTTTGAACTTATCTGTCAAACTTCAGACCAACATCCCAGTCAGTCCTCAATAGAATGGAAATCAAAACGGTTTAACTTTTTGTTAATAAAAAAAAAAATATATAAAAATTTTTCGTCTTGCAAAATGGAAGAGGCCAAATGTCTAGAAAAGCAGGAAAATTCCCTTGCACACAAGGTGAAACCAGCGAGTGCACAGGGTGAACTCAAGGAATCTTTATCCTTCGTACCGTTGCTGAGTTTGAATCAGAATGAGGGTCTCAAGAAGGCGAAGGAAGTCCCGAGTACAGAGAAGGAACCGGAAGTGGTCCTCCCTTCCCAATTAAAGGTGGCAAAACCTCTGGAAAAATCGGTGGAAAAGTCCCAGGGAAAGATCGATACGCGAATAGATCCATCGTTATCCGGGGAATGCTCTTCTCTCACTCTCTTCAAGAAAAATTCTACAAAGTTGGGCGAGGCTGAAGTCAAAAGGAAAATCCCTGAAGCCAAGAAGGAACCTGTCTCAAGCAAAGAGATCTCGCTGGCAACTGTCCCAAACGAAAGCAACCCACAACAAAAGTTAAATAAAACATTGTCACTTAAAACCCTTAACATAGATATAAAGAAAGAAGAACCCAATTGCAAGGATCAATCTACAGAGGCACGTTTGAAGACCCAGACTGAAGCCGAAGTACTGAAAGAAGCAATGGGATCTACTACATTAAAGGAAGAGACCATTAAATTGAAGCCGACACAGGATCCCATGACAGCAGAGACGTCCCAGGCAGCTCAACAGCGGATGAAGAAGCCCAAGGACACTACGACAGGAGAGACGTCCCAGGCAGCTCAAGACCAGATGAAGAAACCCAAGGACCCTGAGATGAATGCCCCAAAGAAGCAGTTAATCCAAGAAGCTGTAGCAAAGGTGCCGGATGTTAAAGTAAAAAAGGACTTACAGGAATACATTAATGGCATCGAAGGCATGGAAAATGCGAAGCAACTCAACGATGCGATGCTGGAAAATGAGCGAAGGAAAAACTATAGGAATTTGCTCACCGAAATTAGTCAGGCCAGCTCAGTGACCACTTTGAAGTGAGTTTTTACTATTTATTAACAAAACTACGATAGCTATTAGCCTCTTCCCGTCAACAGTTCATCATCCACGGCCAAAACCGTGGTGGTGGCCATTCTCCAGCAGTCTGCAAAGCAGCTGTACAATAGAAAGGCAACGATCCTCAGGGAGAACTACAAGTACCGCATGGGGCTGCTCAATCAGCTCAGACACGCCATGAAAACCAACTACAAAAGCGAGGCCCAGCAGCTCTTCTTCGACTACCATTCCACAAGGCGAAGGACACAGAATATCCAAAATCTAGACACAACCGACATACACTTGGACTTCAAGGAGTCCAAGGTGATAGTGACCAGCGAGAAACCCATGGAGGATCTGCATACTCTAGGCTAGGCTAGGGAATTCCGAAGCGGGACATATCCAGACCGGAAGGGCGAAAGGAAGATTGCACATTATTCCTTGCGTTCATTGTGTGCATTCGCTGCTTTGCATCTTGAAGTGCGGCAGAATCTCGTTAGCTGCGTGCTTCCAGCCCAGGCGCCCCGTTGTATGCAACAGTATATATCTCCAGCAAGCTTTAATTTGTGCCACTTCTGTTTTGCATGTCGAAATACAAAAAAAAAAAATAAAAATAAAATACAGCGCCCACCAAAGACAATGAAAATTGACCCAAATACCTGGCTTTCTATTGTAAAAGCATTTCCTTTGGTATTGTAATTTATGGTGGCGAGAGGAGGGGGTGTGGAGGGAACATTTTTTGGGGTCACAGCAGCCGGGAAAATCTAGGGCAGTGAAGTGAACAAAAGGAGCGAGATATCCTGCAAGCTGGCTTTAAAATTTAAGGTGCCACGTGGAAGGACTTTATAATGGGAAAGTGCTGATAAAATTTTACTTTTTTCTTAAGAAATTATTATCTTCAAATAATTTGATGTGTCAAGCTCACCTAATTCCTTTAAATTTATTAAATAACTCAAAAAAATCCAGATAATTCCAATACCTGGTAATAATTCAATCCTAAAACTTAATAAAATAAATATCTAAGATATATTTCTGCACAAATTTAAGCTTCTTCCGCCTTGGAAAATCTTTAAACTTTGCCAGCTTTTCCTATAAAGACTGTCATGAGTGGAAATCGCTCTCCCCCGGGGAGCGGATAATCCGTTCAAAGCCGCCAAAAATCTCTGGCGTTTTTGTTCGATGTGAGGCTGGAAAAAAGTGGGCACTCCGTCCGGTTGGACGGACACTCGTGGCAGGCGCTTAGCAACAGACAGACAAAGCAGCCGGCCTAAGCTTCTACTCACACACACACCCTGCCCCCTCCTCTTCCCCCCCTGGCGGCCACCCCCTGCGGCGGCTTACAACAAAGGCAAATGGTAAATAAAGGCCGAAAGGCGAAAGCGCTGCCTGTCAGCGGGCGTTGAAATGGAAATCAAAATCCGAGTCCCATCGAAATCAAAGCAAATCAATGCGAAGCCTCACTCCACACTTCCCCCCGCGAATAAATTTGATGAAAATTGAAAATTTACTTTGGCAATTTCGATGGCAGCACGG
Organism: Drosophila baimaii; assembly: GCA_018874675.1. Lineage (NCBI taxonomy): Eukaryota > Metazoa > Arthropoda > Insecta > Diptera > Drosophilidae > Drosophila > Drosophila baimaii. The sequence goes on from JAEIIU010050315.1 coordinate 29,505, forward strand.
GTTCCAACAATGAAATATGTCAATTTCAATTATGCCCCAGCCACGCCCCCTTTGGCCGCGGGCTAAAAAGTACTTGTCCAATCCCCGAATTTATTTCAACATTTTCACATTCCCAACAAATGTGTCAATTTCGCTGTAAAGCTCTATCGATTGCAGAATTGGCAACGCCTGGGCATCGCCTTCAATTGGTAATTATAGTTGTTACCGACGGCGGGTCTCATGTTGGCCGGGAATTTGCTGACAGTTGTCAGCAGCCCGAGGCTGGTCGAGGATTGCGCAACGTTGAGGCATGGCATTTGCCAATAAATCGAATGTTCTTTGTGGCAGCTTAGTTACTTATGTGGGCTTAGCATTGAAAGTGACTTTCAGTTAAGGTTTTCTTTACTTTTCTTTTTGTAGCTTAATTTTAAAGGTATATTTATGGAAAATATACAATTACCACTCTTATATAATTGATTTCAAGGGAGTTTACATTGGCAAAGTCTAAGTGAATCACCGAATATTCTCCTTGTACACAAATCACTGTGAAAACTAAGCAGGACAGCCGTGAGATTTCCTGTAATATAAACTCCCGATGCACCAGGCTGGCTTTGGCTATCAATGGGAACTATCAAAAGGCCATACAACTTTCGCTCGACACTTTGCAGACAGGAAATATGACAGGCGGCGCTGCAGCAACAATAAAACTAGCTGCTGCTGCTGCCGGTCATTTGCCATGTCCAACTGGCTAACTGACTGACTGACTGACGGACTGACTATCCACCAGATTGATTTGCCAGGAGTCGGGGGTAGCTGGACTTGAAATTGAAATTGAACTTGAAAAGTGCACAACAGACAGGCGAGGCGTCGTCGCAATGACAATGACAAGGCTCTCACGATTACACAAAAGCCAGGGAGCAGCAGAAAATAAAATGCCACGACAGCGACTGTGACTCCCGGACTCCCTGTTGTCGATATGATCTCGTCATTATGTCGCCAACGGCAGACTGTGGTCCCAGGGCCAAGGAGGAGGGATTGGGGCAGAGGGACTGGGCTGAGGGACTGGAGGCTCCTCCGCTGATGATGGTGGCGGAAGACGTCTGCAAGTTGCGTCGTGTGGGCGACACTTTTATGTGAAATTGATGATGATTGAAAGCTGCATGGGATGGAAAAGCGAAGCATTCCTAGACATGACAGCGTGATACTCACGACAATCGACTATAAAGTCGTCTATCGCAGGGAGATCAATAAAATATATGAGCAGGAGTAAGCTATATATTTCTAATCCAATTTGGAAACAGTATTACTTGAATGCAAGAAACGCAAAACCATTTGACTGAAAAATTCCTTGCAGAAATTATATTACCTATCAAAGACTTTATTTATCCAATTTAATTTGATTACTAATTACACTAATTTAAGGCCCTTTTATTTTTTAATTTTTTTTTAAATTAATTATCCACAAATACATGTAAAAAAAAAGACAATTAAAGGTTTCTTAATAATGTAATTTACTAGGAATATGGATATTTAACTGAAGTCAATGAAATATATAATATAAGAAATCCTTAGATAAATGTCTTCTTTAGTTCCCAAAAATTATTCAAATAAAAATTTAATACTGCTACATATTCCAGTGATTAAAAAAAACATTCAAATTGATTATAAATTCTTACTGAAAGATTTTAATTTAATTTTTCCCTTTAACATTTCCTTCGAAACCCACAACTAACTACCACCTCTAGTGAAAATCATAAAATGCCTGTTCTGTGCTGATGTCGGCATACGAATTAAACAATTAAAAGGAAAAACAGGCTGTATTCCTGGCCATCTTCCCCGCAATCCAGATGTATCCCCTCCGCCCAGTTGGCTTCCCATTTAAGGCTGGCCACAGATTTTTATGGCGCCACGATGTTCTTTAAGATATATGTGTCAAAACTACTTTTGTGCCATCGTAAATTTAATTCATAGGCGTCTGCGTCACCAGCTGACGATTGTCATCATCGCAATGATCATCCCCAGTCCCCAGTCCCCAGTCCCTGCCCCATCTTCATCCCAATCGCAATCAGTATCGTGTGGGACTTGGTCTGCGAATGCGAATGCGAATGCGAAGGCTCATTGCATTTTTATCACTTACGCGAAATTGGTTTTTATGTGTCGGGAGTCTCATGTGCGCCTATTAAGTGGAAACGCCACGCCGCCTCCTATTCCCGTGGCAACCGCACTCGACATCAATTCCACAAACGCAACTATAGTAAGTAAGTGCCGTGTGGCGGGAGTGTGTTCCACGTATAATACGTATACGCAGCGAGGGACGGAGGGCACTCCGTCGGTTGGCCGTTTAAGCGATGATGACAATCAGCCGAAGAAGACACAGTCAAGTGATATATTGCAGAGCACTTTCAGCCCATGGAATTAGGTCTACTTGGAGGGATAGTGTCTACTCGCGAAGGCCCTGTCATTGTTTTATTGATTTATAGGAGGAGCAGCCCGCTGATTGTAAGAGACAATTTAGCTTAAACTTACGCACTTATTTTTTACGCTTTGAAATAACAGAGACAATCATCGTAAAATTACCTGGAATGAAAGAAGAAACAAATTTGATTACATTTACATTTATTTTAGGGAAAATATAGTCTAGTGTCAAAGGTAAACATGCAGGTAAATACAAACATTGCTAAAGAATATAAAACTTCATATATATTTAATCAAATATATTCAGCTCCCAGTTGTTTGCTCAATTTAAAATCTTTATTACTCTTTTAATACCTCCTAACAATTTTACTTCAAATAAAAATCATAGAAATCCTGCAAACCAACTTGAAGTCAACATATTTTTGTTTGCAGAAAGGAGGCAGAAATTATATACTATTAAGTCCATATGCCTATCTATGACCTGGAACACACAGGTCAAACACAAGCTTGGCTGCCCCTCCCCGCCCCGGACCTGAGCAAATGAAAAATCTGTCAAGCTCAACAAACAGACAACTTAATGCCACAAGCCGACCAACCAATCCCACCAAGCCACAGGAGCAGCCAGGCCACTGGACAGAGAGCCAGATGAGGATGAGGACGTGGACTCGGGGGCTCGATGACTTGGCCAGACTGGTCTCTGTGGTAAAATTTAATTTAACATACAATTCAGAAGGCCCGGCGACAAATTCTCTGGCTAGTAACTCCGGCCGCACAATGGCAGCCGAAATTGTTGCCAGGACACACAAAGTTTCCTGCCGGCCCAGCTCTGAGGACTCTGGCCAGAGGCTCGAACCCTTAATTATATTGAGTGTATGAAATCCTTTGGCCACACAATGGCCAGCAGCAGCAGCGGCAGCAGCAGCAGCAGGAAGTGAAAGTGGCCATGTCCTTGTCGTGTTTAATCCAAGCAATTTGCAATTTTTGGTAATTTAACTTGACAAAACTTTTTAATGGGGGCGCTTTCGGAGTCAACCCCCTCAGGAGAGAGAGAGAGAGGGCAATGGAATGAATGGCATTTGTGGCTCCCGTTCGATTCGATTCGCAACTGTTGCCAGGACTCCTTTCATAATCCCTGGGAAGAAGAACCCTTCATCCGGCCTTCAATAAAACCATCATTTTTGATTGTTATGTACTTAAAGGCGAATTTCGTCATGTGTGCGTTCTTTGAATGCAAATTTCGTTTTCAATTTCGTTTTTTTTTTGTATTATGAATCCGCCGCTGGTCTATTATATTTTGTGATTTATGATTTCCTCGGAGGGGAAGGGGTCACATTAAGCGGACTAAGGCGTTAATATCCTTGGTGCAGGCTTTAGAAAAAGAGTTGTGGCAATTTACGAGATGATTTGATTTTAATCTCTCTGTGCCCTCGGGGGGAATATTCATTCGGGAAAAGCATTTTGTTTCTGCCAAAAACGGTGATGTGAGCAGATTTGTGAGCAAATATTTGGAAGTTAAGCAGATTAGATGAGATTTATGTGAATGGGAAAAGTTTTGGGTGTGAACTGGGGGGTTAAAAATCGGAGGCCTAACCTGGGATAACTTTAAGGGGAAGGAAATATAAAAAATTAATATAATAATATGACTTGAATACTTCAGATAATACTTGTTTTGTTTTAAAATTCTTTTTAAAAATTAAATATATATTTTAATAAGCTAACTAGGTACTTAAACCAAGCTGGATATCTGCCAAAAATCTTCAATAAACTGGAGTAACTCAGGAAATATTTTCCCTTTTATAAGGTTAAATATATTAAGAACATATCTCATTGCAAGCTATATAAAGATATATAAAATATCAAAGGCAGCTACTAAAATGCTTTATTTTCCGGTTTATTAAATGGCAAACTTCCGCTTCCCATTTCTCACTTGCTCATCTCAAATTTAGCCTGAAAACTTCCGGAAAAATCCCCCTGAAAACAACTTCAATATTTCCTGATAGCTCTAATTACAAACAACAACGCAGCAGCCAGCAGATCGCGTTGACAACAGAAGTTGCGACGCTGCTCAGGGAATATAAGTTTAAGGGGACAAAGGAGGAAAATAAATGTGCCACCATAAGCCGCAATTTTTGCGCCAGAGTCGCAATTCCCTTTCCCTTCCTCCACTCCCTTAGCCAAGCAGTTTGAACTGTCAAAAATGACAAATAGTCCGTCGAGGATTTAATTTTGAATGCAACGTTGCAGTGGAAATTAACTAAGCGACGACCTGGACGAGAGCAACAGAAAAAAAGCGACTTTCGCTACGGGGGAAAAGTCGTAACGCAGCAACCACCGAAAATCCAGACGGAAAAGGGAATTAAAAGCGATCCATGGACTCACACACACACACCTCTTCCGAGGGGGTGTGTTTACCAGGGGGATGCAACCGGGCCGTTTCATGTTTGTCCGGGAAATTAGTTTCTCTCAGCAGCAGCAGCAGCATCCGCATCAGCAGTAGCTTCATCATCATTGGAAAATAAAGGATTTTCTGTTTAGCGGTACGAGTATTTATAAATTACTCGTCCGCAGCACAATTGCTCAGCCATACGTTTTATTGCAATTTCTGGAAAATGCCAAACGGAGCCCAAAGGTTGCCGGGAACTACGGCGACGCACGTGCATGTCAGGTCAGGGGAGAACCCTTCGGGCGGCTATCCACTTATTAAAAATATTTGTTTGTTGTCTCTCAAAACTGGGCATTGTCTGTCTGTGCAGGACTGCCTGGCCTTGCTTACGATTCGCTGGGGCATGTAATTAAATTTTTGGATTGCACCTTTTCAGGAGATAGCTCAGCGCAGGACAGCTCAAGGGATCTGGGATTGTGCTTTTGTTGGGGATAAGTAGTGAGTGGTTTTGAAGAGGTTTTCCGAATGATTTTATCTATTTTGTGGGTGAATAAATTTAAGGTAAAGCTTTTATTCACATTTGTATTTATAGAAACTGTTAAATAAATAAGAAAATAAAACTATTCTTAAGAATTAAATGCGTCTTGCAACAATTTCTGTACATAAACTATTTAACAAATAAAGAAATAAGATTATTATTCAGAATTACTTGCTTCTCATAAGAAAAAACTAATTAAAACTTATTCAAAGACGTTTTAAAATTGATTTTGTGTGTGGTATTATTATTAAACTAACTTTTTAAATTAAAAAATTAATCTCATAAGATGTATATTTTCTTCTTTTCAGGCAGAACAACCTTAGCAATAAATGCTTTCACTACCCCCCCAAAATCATTTAATTAATTATTCCTCAACCACTTCCCAGATCTGTTCACCTTTCGCCCCCAAGCTTCTCCTATTTATCGCTATTAATCATCGCATAATTTCAGCCGGGCCAGCAGCTCATCAGAGGGCCGTAAACTAAACTCATTAATTACTACAATTAGGCAGTACACATTTTTTTCCGCTCGCTCCCTTAAATTGTTTAATCTGGCCAAATGCAACGCACGCGACTGAACAGGAAAACAACTTCCCATTTCGGAGTCGTTAAAGGAACCCCCCGCCGTAGGGATAAGGAATAAAAAATGGAATGGAAATACAACTTCTATATACATATATATGTAAAGCGCTGCCGTGCAGCTGTGATTAATGGTTTCTTCCAGCACGTCATAAGCGGGCAGGTCCTGGAAAATCCCAAACCCCGAGGCCCAGGAACAGGCGCAGGCCTTCCTTTCATTATCAAAGGCTGAGTGAGCAAGGTACCGAAGCCGGGTACCTTTTTTTTTTGTGTATTTCCTTTTCGAAGACCAGGGGACTCTGTCGTCCAGTCAAGTATAATTAACAACTTTGTCGGTAGGATGGCGGCTTTCCTTTTGCCGTTCGTTAAGAAATTGCAAAAAGTTGTTGCCCGTTTTATGTAAATGATGTGTAAACACCACGTGCAGGAGTGCCAAGCGAGTGCCCGAGTTCATAATAATCCAGGGCAGTGCAACAATGTGACGGTTTTTTTTTTTTTTGAAAAATACTCAGTGCATATTTCGTGGCGCATGTCCATTAGGCAGGGCAGGGGAAGGTCCCTCCTGTAACGTCCTGTAACGAGAGTACAACGACACGTGTCGCCGCGATTTATTAGCATAATTTCTCTTCCTCAGGTTCAGTTTTTTCTTTATTTAATGCTCGCCACGGAAGCATTAAAGCGAAATGGATGTTCATCTACCCGAAATGATCCGGCGGGGGGGAGGAGGAGAGGAGTGAGTGATCCGACCAAGTTTTCAATTTCCATGGCAGCCCTCGGGCATCATCTTCGTCAGCATAAATTTCCCAAGAACTACTACTTCTTACACACTTAATTGTTGTGAATTTGTCAACCTGAGCACACGAAGCACACTCCTGGAAACGGCGTCAAATGCTCGAACAGAGCCAGGGAAAATCCACTCTGAAGACACTTTAAATTCTAGAAAACTCACTCAGACCCAGACTCAGACTGGGACAGAGAGCAGTGCCGCCGGGTGCTGAGTGTGGGGCTTGTGCTATTTATGTCTTACTTAGTAGCACATTTGCAGTGACTAGTTCGTAAATTAATTGGATTTGCAATTACATGCCCCACAAGAGCGAGACTGAGACACACACAGAGCTGTGCTGAATGGAGTGTGTGTGTGTGTCAGTGGAGAGGGAATGCAATGAAAAGCGCTGAAAGGCGAAATATATGGCGTCTGGAAAGTGAATGAAAACTGCCCTGAAAGGAGCAAGAAAATTAAGGGAAAGTCGTAAAAAAAAGAGAGTTCTTTTTTTCTTAATCAATGGAAATATACATGAACACAGAAGGCATTGCCATAAAATGCAAACCAAAGAAAACCACAACCTTTTCTTTCCCTGAACCCTCCTGCCTCTCCACCCTAGCCTGCATTCCTATCCATCCTTTCGATCGACCATTAAACTAATTGCTGGCATACAACATTTTTATTGCATTTGTGCCGACTTCTTCTCCTCCCTGCCCTCTCCTGGCATTCCATTCCGAACATGCCAGCTCTTAATATGCATAACAATAAATGGCCATATGCGAGACGACGTCAACGACGACGAAGAGTGTGTAAACCCAAACCAAATTTGACAAAAGAGCAGTCAGAGAGAAACACCCACAAAACTCCATTTCAAACACAAACGAACACTCAAAATGGGGAAAATCAAAAGCAGGAAAAGCGAAAGCAAATTGCTCGAAGGCCTCACCTGTTCAAAGCACAGTCCCAGGCGAACATTTCAATACAAATGGAGATTGGAAATGGGCGGGGAGAGAGGTCCGCCAGGCAGAAGTAGGCAGCAAATTTCATTCGAAATTAAATTAGATTTTTCGGCAGTGCGAGGAAATTGCAACACGCACGCAAACACAACACCGGAAAATATTGAAGTTACACACACACACACAGAGAGAGAGGAGATCCAAAATATAGCTCACGAGCGAATTGCCAGGACTAAAAATAGCAGACACAGGATTTGCACGCAAAATTCTCGCCGAAATGACCGCCGGCAGTTTGTAGATAAACATTTGGCATGGCATTCTATATCTCGTTTGTAGTACGGAGTACCAGAGAGTGAGTATCTGGGCATCTGAGAGTGGTTTGCGTGTCCAGTCAAACGGAAATGGGCAAATGCCTACGCAAATGTGCGCATTTCAATTAAATTTCCGTTTTAATCGCTTTTCAAACTGGCATGGGTTAAGCGCGGGGTCACATTTACATGTCTGGCATGTCGACTCATTAAAACTGTGTCTGGGGTCAGGTCATGCGTATTAATTTGATGGCGCTGATCCTTGATCTCAGGTTACTATCTATTCCACTTGCCAGGTGAGCGCGTTGAGAAGTGCAGAGAAAGGTGCTTCGCTGGTTGAGAAGCGCAGAGAGAGGCTCTTCACTTTTGGACAGCATGCTGAAGAGGTTGCTCTTGAAGGCTTTTACGCTGCATTAAAAAAAATATACCATCTCTGCTTAACTATTTTATTTATATGCACAAAATAATGGCTTATATTTATTAAGATAAATATGTTGCCTGACACTTGTTTATTTTATTTAAAACAGCAAAATTAAGCAGAGCTGCTTGTTTTTGAATCTTTTGAATTTTGAGACTTATGATTGGAAGTAAACCTCCGCCCATCCGGCTTCAAGGTAGTCTCGCTATCTGTGCTCTCCGTGTTGTACTCCTTGTTGTCCCAGACCAAATGAACGGGAAAGGTAATCGAGATCGAGGAGCTGGTGAAGGAAGTGTCGGTAAGCGTGGTCTCCGAGTCGCTTCTGACGTTGGCAAGCTTCTTGTAGGGCACCAGGGCCATGTCGCCATCCTCGCTGAGGCTCAAGGAAGTGCTGCTCCTATAGGTATCCAGATCAGCATCCTGCAGGCCACACTCAGAGATAATCGGCGACGTCCTTGTTCCACTCTCCGCCGACTTCCAAGCTGCGTTGGCATGCTCGTAGTCGCCGCCCACTAGGGCGAGCATGGAGGACAGTGCCCGTTGCTCCTGTCGTCTGGCAGTGCCTCCGCCAGCCTTGGAACGCGGAGTGGCATTTAGACTGGCCTCCAAGGTCATGGGATTCCGGCGTATGAGTTTTTGAAGAGTTTTGAAGGACTCACGCATTTCCAGCAGCTCCCCCTCATCGTAGGGCTCTGTCAGCGGTGTGTTTGGCACCGACAAGGCGTTGATAAGGAACTCAAGGTCTTCCTCCATGATTTGGTAAGAATTTTTCAAATATTTTTAAATTTTTTATTACGTTTTTGGGAAATTTTGAATAGCTGTGACTGCTAAAAGATTAAAATTAATAAGCTAAAAAGCAAGGCTATCTAATCAATACCTATAACCTATAAGAAAATAGCTTAAATAGCAAATAAGTATCTTTAAAATGTAGTTTACTTTTAAGCCCAATGTTCAAGATGTCAGTGACAAACTTTTAATATTAATATAATTTAAAATTTCTCCTCGACTTCAATGCCATCTTCCTATTTGTTGTTTCCAAGGAGTTGTCCTTATCAAGTGCCAAACTTTTTTCATTAAATCCGACTGGGAGGCGACCACAGCTTTAAGAGGAGCTGGAGTATGCGCCCCGAACCCATATCAACCACCCATATCCCCGCCCGATTTCGCTACAAAGTCATTACGAACAACTTAAGATTGTGTTAAACACGCCTACATTACCAGATTTTGCATTGGGAGCCGGCAAAAAGCAAAGTTTAGGGAAAGCAGCTGGGCCAGAGCCAGAAGCAGCAGTAAACTGCAAGAAGAAGTGGAAAACTTGGCTGGCTGGGGGGAAGGAAGGGATGTAGGGGGGTCGTGTAATAATTGTAATTTCCCAGCAACATCGGAAAAGTGCCAGAGGAGGAGGAGGAGGAGGAGGAGACGCCATGCGGGCGAGGAAACACGAAAAATAACAATCAGAAAGCATTTAGCAGCAACTTCATCCTCCGAAAGCGAGAGTCTAGGGAGTCGCAGTTAAGTTAACCGAAGTGGGTTCGCCTGGCAGGTGGCTCCTCGAGCCCCGAGTGCGTGTGATTCCCCCTTTTATTCCCTGTGTCAACGCATACAGTCAGAAACCATGGATTGCTTTAACGATTAAACAAGGAGCTGGAAAGGAAACCATATAGGATATGCCCCTCGCTCCACAAACAGCCACATAAATCTCCCTTTTTGGGGGTGTTTCCATGGCTTGTTTTAATGGCCTGACCTACTTACGATTGCAACCCACTCCGAGGTCCTGTATCCTGTAGGATATATGTATTCCCTTTATTGAACACTTAAAGTAAGTTGCTTTCTTTAATTGCGCAAATACCACCGAAAATGCCAGACAAGTTGCAATTTTTGCCCATCGTTTGTCCTACCATTTGACAGGCAGCAGAAAATATGTTTAATAATCTGAACGCATTACCAAAACAGCAGCAGCAGCAGCAGCCACTGTGCATACACACACAGTAGCTAGGTAGGTAGGTAGGTAGGAAGGAAGTAGCAAAGGAAGGCTCTGAGGTTGGTTGTCCTGGGTCCTGGGTTCCGAGATGAGGGTTGCAAGAGAACGACAACGGGCAACACATGTAGACTACTCCAAAAAGGCAGAGAAAGACTTCCAGACAGACAAAACAAACATCGAGGGTGAGATGGAAATATATTTGGAGAGGGGCAGGCCAGAGAAAGGAGGAGTTAGCACACAGAAGATGTTGTTTGACAGTGGTAACAAGTCAGGGATTTTTATACAGAAATAACCTTATATGTTAAAGTTTTTCAGGCTTAGAAATATATTTTAAATTAAGTAGTCATTCCTCAAAATCATTTATATTGTTTGCCATTACTTTTTCCACATATTGTTATTAAATAAAATACAGCTAGTTGCTTCTTAGAATTATAAAAATACTTTTTAAGTAAATATGAACTTAAAGAGTATATTAAACATTCTAATATAAATGTAACACCTTTGATCCCACAGTGCCGCACTCTCAGGCATTTGCTGCCCGTCTTTCCACTCACAAAAGCCTATTAAATAACATGGTCCTACACATGCGACCTCTGACGAGGGAAAGCACAGAAAAGTAAGGGAAAAGACAGCAGCAGCAGCCGAAAGTTTGGCTCACAATTGCCAGGATAAGGCAGTGGCAGTAGCCGGCATGGTAAGCGGTTGCAGGCCAGGAGCCCCACCAAAGTGGTAACATGAAAATATGAAAATATTCATGGCTCAAGAGAAAAAACCAAACAAAAAAATAATGACGACGACGACGTCGGAGACCACCATGACAAAGTAGTGGCAGGGAAACTGGCATGCAGGCAAATGGCAAAAAGTAAACAAATAAACAAATAGAAATGGGGATCGGGATGTAGGGAAAAGTTCAAGAGCGATGACGATGATAGTCAGCCACCCATGTCTAAGACATTTGCATATGGACCAGGGCATCTTGGACTAAATTTAGGGGAAAATTCTATTATTTTAGCTGTTCAACACACACAGGCACACACAAATAACTCCTCAAAAGATCCGACCACTTGAGTCCTTGGGGCTACATGTCTATGTAAAACACTCTCATCCCCCTCTTGCACTCTGAGCTGCAGCTGGAAAATAAATGTTCAATTTGTAGTTGTCAATTGGCTACTTAGTGCAAGTTGAGAGTGAGAGAGAGAGATGTGCATCATCGGAAACGGAAAAAGGGAAATGCCAATGCAATTGAAAAGTAAACGAAACTGATGTAGGAATTTGGCAAATTGCCATTGAGGAAACTCTCTTGGGAAAGTGAAATGGTCCAGGCAAAAGCCTTTGAAGCAAGCCAGGGAAATGAGGTGAAAATATGCTGTCAGAGGTTCTATATATGTAGTATATATTCCAGATACATGAACAAATCAGCAAACAAGATGAGCACGCACAAGATGAAGTCATGTCATTAACTCTACGGAAACCCGTCGAGCTATACCTTTTGGCCTCTCGATAAGCAGCTCATTACTCAAAGGAAAACCAGGTCCAAAGGGTCAGGCGTGATTTACTGGCCGAAAAAAGAACCCGCTTGGATCAGCTAAAAATGGCCAAGGCATAATAATAATTTGTTACATGTAAAAAAGCACACAGCCAAAGGAGATAAACAAAATAAATGACAAAAGCATGTCAGCACAAAGAGAGGCAGCAGCGGCAGCCGAAAGCAAACTAAAATGGAAATGGAAAATGGATTCACTTCTCGAAATTGGGAGGCTTTTCCTTTTCTTTTTTTTTGTGTGTGCTTGTTGCAACCCTCAGCGATTTTCCACGGGACTACGACTACGACAGACATTTGCATAAATTATCATTTGGTGAGCCAGAACAAAAACGGAGCCAGCAAAGGCAAGAGATATACCTTTTGGCTGACTCTCAAGGAGATGGCCAGGGGGACTCAGAGGGGCTGGGTAATAAAGGCAAATGCATAAAATAACATAAAATAAAACAAGAATTTATGTTGCTGGCGGAGAAGAACAGCGAACGGCAAATATCAAACAAATTGCAATAAAATGCAAATTTAAATAGAAACGCAAAAAGTATAAATAAATTCTAGCTGCGCATTAAAGTCCTCGAAAAATGTTCATTTCATTTTGAATTTAAATATTTTATGCTTAATTTTAAAGCATTTTATGGCCGAGCAGCAAGCCGCAAAGGGGAGCTGGGGAAAGGGGCAAGTCCCCGGGCTTTCTTTACATTTTTTTTAAAGGAAGTTTTGCTGTTTTGGGGTTTGGCTTGCCCCCCCGCCCTCTTGTTTGTTTCCGAGCAGCTGAGCACAGCTGTGTGCCGGTGGGAAGACAACATTTCCTTACATTTTAATACACTTTTCCCCCCAAAAAACACGCCCACACCGGGAGCAGGGAGAAAGAGCAGAAAGCAAGAGCCCCGAGGGCAGGTGAGGTGGCTTTTCCTCCTCCTCCCTTCGTTTTTTTTTTAAGGGAAAACTTTTTCTGCACAATGAATTTTTGCGCATTTTCCACCTGTATGAGCTCGCCACGGGGCAGGAGGGGGGGATCCGGGGCAAGCCCGCCCAGGAAATCGATTCGTTGTGGTTGTTGCTCTGGTAATGAGACCTTCCACGACCAAAGCGGAAAACGCCGCAAGGGTAGGGACAGCGCATTTTCCAGTGTTTTTTTTTTTCACTGCTCCCTTCCAGCTCCTCGTTTCGGGGAATTTGCAACTATGCAAATACAAGGTAAATAACAGAGCTTAGTCCTTCGGTTCAATTACTAGCAAAAGGACCTGCCAAAAGCAAGGGGAAAGCCATTAGCATGTGTAGGGGAATAGGGGAAGGGTGTGGGTGTGGGTGTGCTGGCAAGGAACAACAACAAATCTCAGCTAATTAAAGTCAACAAGCAGAATCATTTGAAATGCAAATGTCAAATGGCATAATGGTAAAATGTGGGTGTGTGAATGAGTGTGTGTGTGTGAGTGTGTGTGTGGAATAATATGTGTGTCGGAGGATTTAAGCAAACTCAAAAAAAGAGCAATGTAAATATGGAAAAGAAGGATATAAACGAGTTTTTATTGAATACTCTTAAGGGGAAGGTACTTTTACAGGAAATTTATACATTTCTTACTCTTATTTTTAATTAATTAATACAAATCATTATTGTATTCTTTTATATTTAAGTACTTTACCTCTGTATATCCCAGTATTTTATGCAAATTTATCAAAGTCCTAAGTCTTAAAGGAAAATCCTAAATAACGCTCCATCTTAGGGTATCCCAGAAACCAAAATGTACTGCCTTCCAAACACTTTCATTTAACACTTTTCCCCCGGAAAAAACCCTCACATGCCACACATAAGGGCCTCCTCCCCTAACCCGAACCCGTACTCGGAAAACACAAATTTTTTACTCTTTAAAGAAAAATTTGATGAGGGTAATTATTGGCAGACTCCTCGAGGCAGACGCCAGCAAAAAGGGTAAACCGAGATTTATGGCAAGAGGAAGCTGAGGCTATGGCAAAATAAAAGAATTAAGACAGACAAGAGCAGGGAGGTGGGGTGGCCCCCTTCGTAGCAGGGAATTTCAATTAAAATTAGCACTTTGGTCGTTAAAATAAAATATTGCTAATTAGATTGGCATAGATAGACCAGAGGACCAGGGGCAGCACACAGTAGTAGTAGCTTCGTCTCCATCTTTTGCA
>JAEIIU010050326.1:0-44483 GCA_018874675.1 Drosophila baimaii
CGGGTAACAGGCGCGCAGCAGCAGCAGCAGAGCGACGACGCGTTGATCTGTGCGCTGACGTCATCGAAAACTGTAAAGAGGCTTGCATGCATTGCATACTTTCAGGCTGCTCCAAAGCTCTTTTCGATGGCGTCATCGATATTAAATATATGCAGAGTTGGCACCTTATTGCTGGCTACAACAACAACCACATATTGACGACAACAACAATTTTTACAATAATAATATTTATTTATTTAACCCATGTAACCCCATAAGGGCAATTTTTCAATATTTTTGGGAAGCAGAACGGTTAGTGCTAATTAAAAAATGTAAATGTCATATAATAAAATAATATTTAAACAATTTTGAAAAAGATTTGTTGTCGAAAAGTATGTATAAGTGTGCGAGTTATCAGAGACTCTCCCCTGGCTCCTCCAATACTAAATTGGTTGGCGGTAAACATCATATCTGTCCAAAGAATCATCTGGTATCATAAAATTAAAAATGCATTAGATAAAGTATAGATGTCCCGAGGTAACACTGTCGTTCTTTTTGTTTATAATTTTTTTTTTTACAATTTTAAAATGATTTTGAAAGTTACAAATTCGATATTCGACCAGGAATCCGAGTTATTTCGAGTTAGAAATTCAAAGAAACATTAGGAAAAAATAAAAAACTAAAATTCTAGATATAACGGGAGGATACTAGGTCTGATATTTACATATGAGTGTATGTACATATGTATATCCTTTAATCTTTATAAAAGGTAATACCACAATCCTATCAGTTTTCTTTTTATTATTATTGTTTGATCAAAGTTTGCAGAACTGAGACTCTGAATATACCATAACCCCAATGAAATTTGAAAACAAATATAATGTTGGTGTCATTATATCGGGTAAGTAGCTTCCTCAAATAAAAGAAACCATCTTAAACTTCAGATACTGAATACTGTTATTATTAAATTCCTGAAGGTAGTAAAGAAACATTCGATTCAAGTCACATTTCCCATTATAATACTCTTTATTGAAAGGCCCACACCACCCGAGCGCACACACGCACTCCTCCGATTGCCAGCAGCAAATAGGATGGAAATTGCGGGCTTTCGTGGGGCTCATGATGGGTGGGCAGCCTCCAGACATATGTGTATATCTATGTGGTATGTAGAGTAGATCCGTCCGGGGCAGCGATAACAACAAAGCACACACAACATCAGTAGGTAGCCGAGGTTCGAGTCGAATGGCTCCTCGAATGGACCCTCGAACAGATAAGAGAACTTGGTAGATACGTACGACACGAGAAAACACATAACACAGCTTCAGCACATACATATGTAGAGGTGTATATATAAGTTTTAGATCATTATTTCTGTATTGGTATAATTAACATCCAAATATCCCCAAGCGTAGACATACAGACAGGAGCGGGAGGGGTCGACGGACACAGACGAGACGACGTAAACATCTGGGCAGGGTTAGCGGGCAGGAGGGGCTTACATACAGCTTTATCTATCCATACAGTATATAGTATATGTTTTATATATATAAAATTAACTAATTCATTTATAAAAAGCAAGCAAACTCCAGGCCACGCCGCTCCTTTGCTGTCAGTTTGTTTGTTTGTTGTTTTGGTTGTTTCATTGTTGGTGTTATCCTTTGTGTTGTCTTTTTTTGAGTTGCATTTGCATCTGGTGTTCTGGTGTTCCTGTTCCTGTGTTCCTAGTCCTAATCCTGTTCCTGTTTACCAGCGTGAGTGAGTGTGTGTGAGGAAGAGAGACGGGGGAAATGCGATGGTGCCTAGGAGAAGCTGCAGCACGAATTCGTCTTTTTCGCCGTCTTGTAAAAGGCCTTGCTCTGCAGCGACAGCTTCTCCGACTTGCTGACCATGTCGTCCAGCTTCTCGCCGCGCTCTAGCACCGCCTCGATGGTGTTCTTCAGTATAATCTTCGTCTCGTCCAGATCGTTTTGCATTTTAGTGAGGGGATCCGCCTCCACGGGATTCTGATAGCGCGCCAGGAACGCAGGCAGCACATCGAACGAGATGGTGGCCTCTGTGCCATTGGGCCACTGATCTGCCGACACCTTGGCCGTGAAGTCGTCGAGGATCTTTGTGATGAGCGTGTGCGCCACCCGGTGTGGATACTCGTGATCTGCGATGAGCACGCCGGCCAGATTGTCGGCCCGCACATAGACATGGCACATGTAGGCGTCCTGCTTCACCGATTGCCGCAGGGCCGGCTGTGTGCGCTCCACAATCGTCTTGGAGGCGAAGCTGCGGCGAAAGAAGAGAGGAGAGGGGGAGTGAGTGGAGTGGAGTGATGCGATTGATTGAGCCTGCGCCGTCGCATCGGCATGCATACTCACGTCATGAACTCGTTAACGGTGCCACGTTGGAAAAAGGAAAAGGACTGCAGGTCGGAGGCCGTCTTCAGCAGGCGCGCCTCGCTGGCGCCCTTGTGGAAGATGCTCAACGCAAATAGCTTGACCATGGTTCACGGCTGCGTAGATCTGCGGGCTGCGGGCTGCTGGCTGCGTTGCTTTCGAAACTGCTGGCTGGCTGGCTGACTGGCTACTCCACTGCGGGTGGCCTCTGTGGCGCTGCGGTGTCCCGTGCTGCTCCGGTGGGTGGGTTTCAGTTGGGGCAAACTCTGGCGGTCGCTGGCATCCGTGTGAAAGCGACAAGTGAGTTTGTTTAACGCTGTAAATCTCGGTTCCGCTCGTATATGAGAGTGTGTGGTGTGTCAGCTAATTGGGGATGGCACGGGAACAAGAGTTAGGGGTGAGAGGCTGCCGCGATGGTAATCGATTGTTAGTGAGTGCGTGAAAATAACACTAAAAAATTAATAAAATTAGCCAAGTGCTTTTTATTGCAGGAAAATGGTTAAAAAGCCAATACGAATTTATAAAGTTATCGAAGAACACAAAGAAATCAGCTCTCCTTTTAAACTTTAACGACTTTCGATAGTAGCTCGGTATATCGGCAACCATCGATAGTCAAAAGTTACACAGAGATCGTCATCAAGCTATCGGCGGCATTTAATATAACGGCTTTTGGCCATTGCAATTTCACTTTTTTGTTTCCATTCGTAAAAAAAGCAAAGAAAACGAAATGTCGAAGCGCGGAAAGTTCCAGCTCCTGTCAGACATGCAGCCCACAATGACGCACTTCTCCACCGTGGCCCTGATCGTGTCCAAGTCGTCGCCAAACATCTTCTACGACAAAATGAGTGGCACCGAACGCGGAGTCCTTACCCTGACGATCCGCGATTCGCCGCATCATCTCACCAATTGCAAGTGCTGGGGCCAACGGGCCTGCGTGGAGGAGTACGCCGCCATGCTGCACATTGGCCATGTCGTGGACATCGTGGGCGCCAAGGTGATGTCCATTTCTTCAGCGGAGCCGCAGCAGCAGCGCTACCAGCCACTGGGCACCCTCTCCTGCGCCCTGGTAGTCAACGAGGGTTCCGGCTACCTGGTGCGCCACGACAACGACGACTCTGCCCCTGTGCTGGCCCTGCAGCAGCTCCTCCGTCTGCCCCTCAAGCCGCTGGGCTCTGCCCTCAAGCTGGCGGACGTGCGTTCCGGCTTGGTTGCCGGCGGAGCCAGCGCCTTTGTGGACCTGCTGGTCGTGGTGGCCGCCGTCCGTCCAGCGCGCGAGATAAAGCGCAAACTTCCGTCGACATCGGCCAGTGCACAGAATCCTCTACACTGCCTGGAGGCGGTGGTAATCGATGCCAGCTATCCGGAGGGCATGCTGCTCTCCGTTTGGCAGGCGGACTGGATACGCCGGGCCCAGGGCTGGCAGCCGCGCCACACAATCCTCCATCTGGTGGACGTGCGGGTCTCCCACTCCGATTACCATCGCTGCCCGGTTCTGTCCCATTCCAATGCCACGCTCGTTTGCGAAGATCCCCAGGCAGCAGGTGTGGATTGTGAGCGGCTTTTGGCCTTTGCCGCCACCCAGCCGCTCAAGTCCTTTGATGGCTACGCTCAGACGGAGCTGGACATTTTGCCGGCAGGTGGGTTAACGTCTGCACAGAGTCCCCTTGTGTTGATTTCCGCTTCATCTCCTACTTTCTCAGCTTCCACCATCCAGAGCCAGATGACGGTGCGCCAGATCTATAGCCGCGCCGAGGGCGAACTGCAGGATGCCTCCAAGGATCAGTTTACGGCCGTGCTGTATGGCATGGTCACCAAATTCGACTTGGATGGCTTTGTCTCGCATATAAGCAGAAAGTGGCAAGTATTTTAGGGCTTTGGTGATGCTTGATGGGCTCTAGGGCAACCTATATTGTTTCCAGCACCATCTGCCAACGCTCTTTGCCGCGCGATCTCGAGGATTGTCCCACCGAAGCCTGCCAGATGGAGTTCGTGCTGGGTAACGATGGCCCCCGCTCCAGCAGATACTTCAACATCAACATACAATTCTCCGATCAGACGGGCAGTCTGCTGGAGGCTCGTCTTGCGGGTAATCCTGCCGAAAGGATCCTGGGCCTGGCACCCGAGGACTTTGACCGACTGGCGGAGCGTGAAAAGAGCGAGCTGAAGTGGCGCTTCCTGTTGAAGTACTTTGAGGTCAGGCTGCTGGTGAAGAAGCCCGCGGGATTGCGCAAGAATCTGGTGGCTTTGGTGGTGGACATGCAGGACATTCCGCTGGCCAGGCTTGTGGAGAAAATGGCGGTGTTCTAGGCGGCCCCAGGAGATTAGAGGTGGAGAAACATCGATTTTAATCGATTAAAATCGATTTTAAACCGTTTTTCTCATATAAAAATATCGAAAACTTCGATTATTCTCATTCTCTTGAAGAGATCCCAAACTGAACCCAAAGAAAACTTCGCTTAAATCTACATAAATAGCGATTTATATTTCGCACATTTTTCACTTACACACACACGCACACAACACACTCACACACACACACACGTAAAAGTGTATAACTGCAATACATAAAATAGATTGAAAGCGCCTCTAGAAACTCTGCCCGGGGTGTGCGGGTGTAAATATATATTCGTTTAGTGGGATACGTTTGGTTTGGCTCACAGGGATATATATAATCTACATGGGGGGAGTGCCGAGTGCCCGAGTGCCCGAAGGGAGTGGGATCATAAAACACAGTTCTTCTCTGGCCTTGCAAGCACTAGTACATATCATTTCGTTTTAAAAGGCAACTCTTACAGAGATAATTATTATTTTAATTCAACCAATCAACGCTTAGTTATTTGATCAATATTGTTATGCCAAAGACGCTGGAATTACCAAGGTGAATAAGGACCATAAATTGTAATTACCAAATGCGGCATCTTAGCAAAATAAAGCGTCTTTAGTTATACTAATTATTTATATATTTTAGGTTTATCCATAAAATAAATAACAACAAGAAAGAAAAGCTAACTTCGGAAAGCCAAAGTTTGTATGTCCTTGCAAGTTTTCTATTGGAACGATTGAAAATCTTAAAAAAAAACCTTACTGGAGGTATTATAAAAACAATACAGAACTTTTGACTTATTTTTCTAGCATCCCCAACAAATTAACCGATTGTTCCTATGACAGCTATATGAAATAATCATACGATTTTGATAAAATTAAAGGAATTATTTTAAAATCATAAATAATAACTATATCCCAAGTTATATGCGAATATGTTGAAAGATGACCAAGTTATGTGAGTTTTCATATTAAATTTTTAATCGTTCCCATGACAGCTATAGGATATAGTCATTTGAACTTAAAATAAAAATAATACTAACTGCAAAGTTTAATTTACATAGTAAGACTCATTTACGTGGTAAAAAGCAGACGGACATGGCTAGATCAACTCGGATGTTGAGGTTCTTTAAAAATATATATATATACTTCAACGGAAATAACTCCTTTACCTTCCAAAAATTATAAAACCCTGCAAGGTCATAAAAACGAATAGAAACCAAAAAAGAAAAGACAGTTTAAATAAAATTCGATCAGTTTTTATTTTTTAAAACAAAAAGCACTTAAGATTTGGCCCTAAAAGAACGGAAACTTTTATCTTAATGCTTAGGTTTTTAGGGATTTTGTGGATTTGGGGGACACCTTTAAGTAATCTTCTACAATTTCCTCTAAATAAAAAATAAATAAATTTAACCGAAGGAAAGCTGTGACCTCTCTCTCTAACCTAGACCTGACTTTTAAGCCTGTTCACACCGCTTTTTCTTGGTTTTTTTTTTAATCTTTTGTGACCCTAATCCTTGCGGTCCTGCTACTACTACAAACTATGCTCTTCTGGGGCCTTCTTTCCAATCAAAAGACCGCGCTGAGTGTGTCACAGAGTTTCAACTATACGAGTATAAACAACGATTTTGGTACAATGCTTAATACTGACCTACACGTATACAGAGACATATGTACAGACATATACACACATACATACATAATAAACGGGACATGGACAAAGACGCTAGAGGTACCAAGATGAGTAACGACCATACATTTTGGCATGCTTGCCATATGCAAGCCATTTTTTCTGTTCCTGACGAAAATCGCATTCTCTCCGCTCTCTCAAAGTTGAGAGCGTGCGGCATCTTAGTAACTAAAGCGTCTTTGACATGGGACATGGGACAAGGGACCGACTGTAGGGAATCATTAACAAGGTAAAGAAATCAATGGGATGTGCGGTAGGGACACGGGGTAAACACTTTCGTCTTCCGTCTGCCTTTGTACAGGGAATGATAACTGGTAACTACTACTGAGTAACGAACTATTCTTTGTAAGCCTCTCTCCTCATCCGAACCAAACGAGAGGGAGAGGCAGAGAGCAACCAACGCAAAACATAAATAAAAAAAATATAAAAAAGCTTCCCAGAGCCACTGAAAGCCTCTCAGAGCCACTGGTTGCTTCTCAAAGCTACTGAGCGCCTCTCAGAGTCACAGGGAGCCTCCCAGAGCCACTGGTAGCTCCCCAGAGCCACTGATAGCTTCTCAGAGCCACTGGGAGCCTTTCAGAGCCACTGGGAGCCTTTCAGAGCCCCTGGGAGGTTCTTAGAGCCACTGGGAGAGTCTCAGAGCCACTGGGAACTTCTCAGAGCCTCTCAGAGCCACTGGTAGTTTCTCAGACCCCCTGGTAGCTTCTCGGAGCCCCTCAAAGCAACTTGGAGCTGCCCGCCTGCTGCTGCGCATGGTGTAGGTGGTGGTGGGATCCATGGTGGTAGTGGGATTGCTGATGCGGTGCCGCTCCCGCGCCGCCCCCGCCGCCTCCCAAAGAACTGCTGCTCGTGGACGAACCAATTGAGGTTGATGCGGAGCCCTGATGGTTCTGGCCAGTTGAGGAGCCGCCGCTGCCGCCGCCGCCACCGCTGTGGTTAAGCGAGGGCAACGATGCAGCCGCCGTGGCCGCGGCCAGAGTGGCTGCAGCCGAGGCAGCCGCCGCCCCAGCTGTGGCCGTGTTCAGCTTGGTGCCATTCGTATTTGTGACCCTTAGCTGGCGGATTTCGGGAAAGAACTCAATCATGAGGATCTCCAGTAGTTCCTGGAAAAAACACAACCCTCAAAAGGCTGGAACTTGGCAAAGAAAAGAGCCCAAAACTCACATAGAAAAGCTGCTTATTGTAGGCGGGATTCTGCAGGGCCTCGAACACCTTGAGGACACCCCGCCGGGCCGCCTGGGCACCGACCAGATTGCACAGCACCTCCGGTATGTGATCCGTGAGCAGGGCCTTGGCCGCCGTGGTGGTCATCTCGCGCATATCCTCCGAACGCGCCGGATAGGCGGAGGCCAGGACGCCGCCCGGCCAAAAGGACTTGAGGATGGCCGAGAAGTAGTTGTGCAGCATGGACTCCTCGAACAGATAGGCCACCGACTCTCGTATCTGCCGATTGATCGTCCGGCCGTACGTGATCTGGACAAAGGAGATGAGACTCTTCCGCAGCCACTTGAACACGCCGCCCATGTCAAAGATCTCGCCCATCAGGGCGTACATGGGCTCCGCTATCGAGTCCTTGCTGTCCAGATCCGTGGCCAGTAGCTTGGCCTCGCCCCCCGACTCACCATCCAGATACGTGGAGATGTCGTCGTCGTCCCGCTGCAGTCCCCAGAACGGATCGGTGGCCCGACTGGCGGCAGCGGCGGCCGCCTCGTGGGCCTTGCCCGCATCCCCACGGAAGAGGGTGGCCAGCGAGAACTTGGACTTCTTGGGCGAGGGCAGCGACTGCTTCAGGTGGTCCGAGCTGGGGCTGAGGAACGTGTAGATGGCCTCGCTGCCATTCAGATGGTCGTCCTCTAGGATGAACTAAAGCGGGAGAGAGAGGGGAACCATTGGTATTTGCAAATCCAGAACCCTGAGGCGACTCTTACATTGAGAAACTTCTGGATCTGGGCCTTGGCCTTGTCCTGGCCATGTCGATCCGTCTTCAAGAAGAAGAACTTAAAGTTGGTGGGCAGATCGAGGGCCTTCAGGTTGGAGCTGACATGCCGCAGCTTCCGTTGCAGCTCCTGCAAGGGATCTGGGTTAGTTTTGTGAAGGGGAAGAGGGGCGGGGCATACCCACATGCACTTGGTTGAGGGATCGCATCACCACCCAGCCGCTGGAGATGCCCGAGGGTCGCCTTCGCACATGCACGGTGGAGTGGTGGCCGCCACTGTCGCCGCCGTTCTTAGAGGTCGAAGGTTGGGCGGGAGCATTAATGTCCTCGTCCACATGCACCAGGATCATGAACTGCAGCGATTCCTTCTCATCGGAGACCTGCAAGTGAGCCCAAGCCTTAGCAGGGAAGGGAAGAGGAGCCCCAGAAGCCCCAGCTCGAGGTACTCACCTCCACGCTCTGAATGGTGGCCTTCCACTTGCCCAGATGCTCCGTCCAGGCATCCGTGCGCCGCAGATGCGCCTCCGTCTGACGCTTCTCGCTCTTCAGCCACTCCATCTCCTTCTCCAGTATGGATAGCACCTTGGACTCGGGCTTCACCGAATACTTGAGGGCGTCCAGCGCCTGGTTCTTCTTGTCGATGCGCTCCTGTATCTGTTCCAGCTTCCTTCGCGCATAGGAGGTGTGGGCGGCCACATCGATGGCCCCACCACCACTACCGCCGCCGGGACCACCGCCATTGTGGCCATCCGTGCCGCCACCACCCACGCCCTGGTCATCGGTCAGCGCCTCGGGCGCCTCGCTGTGGCACATGAGGAGCGTGGGATCCGCGATCTCGTTCGAGTCCAGCGCCTCCTTCAGCTGACGGTACTGGTCACTCAGCACAAACGGCGGATAGTACTTCTCCTCCAGCGTGCGCAGCACATTCCGCTGGATATCGTAGAAGATATCCGGATCGGCATCGCCCAGCAGGAACGTCTCGATCAGCTTGCGCTCGTGCTTATCGATCTGGATCTCCGACTTGGGCACCCGGATGTATGTGTAGAAGATCTCGGTGCCCAGCTGATGGCTGGCGGACTTGTGCGCATGCTTGATCTCCTCCACGGCCAGGTAGAAGCCAATCAGGGCGCTCGCCTTGAGCGGCTCCAGGAACAGGGTGAAGTAGCGTCGGCCCACCGCCGTGTTAAGAATCTCCACCAGCGTCAGGTCCTGGGGGATGGGAAAATGGAGTCTTATTACTTTTCAATGCAATTAAAAGAGGGTAAACCTCAGGGGGGGATGGTTACTGCAAGAGCAAAGACACTGGAAGTACTAAGACGCCGAACGCCATACGATTTTTTTTCATACGCATTTATAGCTTAGGCTGTATCACTGCAGCCTAATCCGTATGTCGTATACGTTTGCCATGGAGACTGAGAGAGTGAGCGGCTATAGAGCGCGCTCTCCATGGCATAACTAATGCAAGTAGCCTCATCAGCTCCGATGAGGACTCTAAATATATTCAAAGACATGCGCTAGAAAGAGATAGCAAGGGAACGACTGCACAAATAGAGTCCTCATAAGAGGGCAGTTCTCTCGACGAGGCTTCTATAGTTATGCCATGCTCTCAACTTTGTGAGAGCGGGAGAGCGGAAGAGCAGAACAGCGCGAGAGCTCGCCCAAAAAATGAAAAATTAGCTCGCATATTGCAAATCAAATGTATGGTCGTTACTTATCTTAGTACTTCTAGTGTTTTTGGTAAGAGCCACTCTGGGAGCGCATATTCTATGGAAAATGATACCCTAATTATTATATTATTCAATAGAAATTATATATAAATAGCTCCCAAAGTGTTCAACGATTATTCAGACGCTTTCGTGCAGCTAATATGATAAGTGAGAGGCTTTGGCTTTATCATAAAACTCACCACATCGCTGGAGTAGTTGCCATTCCATCCAAACTTGGCCAGATTCTTCTCGCACTCAGACTTGGCCATTGTCAGCTGGCGCACGTAACGCTTCAGCCGCACGGCGGCCGTGTGCTCTGACTTGGTCAGCGAATGGTCCTCGTGATCCGGATCCAGGCCCTTGGCTCGCTGCAGGTTCTGCATGGTTGTGGCATGCATCAGATCGTTCACAATGCTCTTGCGTATGAGCGACAGCTCCTCCAGGCTGCCTGAGTTGTTGATGATCTTGAGGAAATCCTCAAAGCTGGCGGCATACTCGTAGCTTCGCTTGCTCATGGCCGCCGCCGCCAGGCGTGTCTCGATATTTTGGACCACCTTCTGGTTGATGTAATCCGGGGCAGTCAGCATTTTGATCATGGGAAAGAAGACTGTGGGGGAGCGGAGGAATATATGTATTATATAGGAAGCTGGGAAGTACATCTGGTGCCGCTACTCACTCTTGTAGGAGAGAATCTCGCTGAGCAGAACCTTCAGGGGAGGCAATGAGTAACCGCGTGGCAGCAGCAGAATCACCATGATCTCGCACAGCTTGCGCAGAAACTCCATTTCCATGTCCTCGTCGGCCAGATACGAGTTGGTGCTGAAAACCGGTGCGGAATTGGTCTCGGCACTGTTGGAAAAATACAACAAAACTTTAAATAAACAAGAAACTACACTCCCAAACCCTAATAGTAGTTAATGCCACAGAATATGAGTCACTTATACACCCCTTTCGATAAGAGGAACACCTGAACACCTGCATATTTCACTATTTGCCTCGGAACAGTGCTTGGGAAATGCGTATAATGATGACAGAGGCGGCGTGCCTGCGGCGGTGATTTCCGCTTATTTATTACTAATTTCATGATTGGGCCGATTGACGCATATAAATTACATTTAATTTAATTCTCTGCGCACTGCAAGTTGCCATGACTTTGCATTAGGAAACATCAAGAAAAGCAGATAATATATATAAATAATCCTATTATGGATTCAATGGGTAGAACACAAAGAAACCAAATATCGTATTATATCTCGGGTTTATCTTATCTCAGAGTGACTCTTTGTATTAAGCATGATTAAAAAGTGTATTTATCGTGATTTCTAATCGAAAATTGGGAAGCTTTATGGCTAAAAGGGGATTCAAAAAGGCTTGGCGGCTAGAACTAGTTGAGAATTTTATCGAGAACACTTGAAAACACATTTCTTGAAGCTAAAACTCACGCTCTGGCCTTGAACCAGTAGAGAATTATAGCGAAAACCCTTTTGAAAACATTTCTGTAAGCTAAAAATCACATTTTGGCCTAGAACTAATTGAGAATTTTTGCCAAAACGCTTTCGTAAACATTTCTTTAAGCTAAAACTCACGCTCTGGACCAGAACCAGTTGAGAATTTTAGTGAAAACGCTTGCGAAAACATATTTTTAAACTAAAAGTCACACTCTGACCTTGAACCAGTTGAGAATTTTAACGAAAACACTTTCGAAAACCTTTCTTTAAGCTAAAACTCATGCTCTGTCCTAAAACTAGTTGAGCATTTTAGCGAAAACGCTTGCAAAAACATTATTTAAAGCAAAACTCCCGCTCAGACCCAGAACCACTTGAGAACTCTAAGGCAAACCCTTTAATAATCCTTATTTAAATCCAAAAACTCACGCTCTGGCCTCGGCTATGCGTATCTTCTCCAGATGCACCGTCACCCGGTTCACCATATCCACGGCTATGATCTTGGCAGCATCCATTTTGGTTGCCCGCTCGTGTATCTTCTGTATGGCATTCCACAGATCCTCGCGCACCACATCGTTGATGAGCTTGGGCTTGGTCACCACATATCTAAAGGGAGATATTCCACGGATTATAAAAGAGATAAGAGACAAGGACAAGGACTCACCCCAGCCAGGGCAGCATAAAGTCACGCAGCACATACTCAATGATCTGCTGCAGCTGCAGGTCCACCGTCTTGCCAAAGATCAGGGGCAGATTCGAGGGGTTCTTGATGGGCTTGGGCAGATCGAAAATGTTGCTTCTACCGGAGAGATTGATAATCAATTAAGGCTGCGTTTGGAGGGACAAAGTCCGGTGGGCACACACTCACTTGGTGGCATTGTAGAGCAGTCGCGAGGGCACGCGACTTGGTCGCGTCGGCTCATTGGTGGTGAATATATAATGGATATAGACGGTGCCGGCCACAGCTGTCAAGGGGGCGGGAGAGATAAGGAACAATTAGATATTTGGACGTTTTTTAATTAGGCCAGCGATTGGCCTGTGATTGGACGGACGGAGGGACGCACTGGTAGTCCGGTGAATCACCATCTCGCCCCCCTCCCGGATGCCCCCACAACCCTTGCGTATCTTACCCGCAAAGACCAGCACCAGGGAATAGACGACGAAGGCGAAGAACAGAAAGAAGGTCGGATAATACCAGATGACGGCCAGCAGTGTCATGGTGATGCCGGAAACGATAATCCTCCAGTTTAATTGCAATGCACGTAGCACCCTGAAAGTGGGAGTGTTAGACATGGACATGGAATGCATAATTTTTGGCTGGCGCAGGATCCTTACCGGGTGACCAGAATCGTTAGGCGCTGCGTGACCGTTGCCGGTGGCTCTGGCTCAATGGGAAACAGTGGCAGGCGTCGACCTGGCCGCTCTTCGCTGGCCATGATGGTGTGCCCTCGGTGGTGTGTGCGGGTGTGTGTGTGAGTGTGTGTGGTAGTCTCTTAGCCGCTGCTCCGTCCGTGTTCCGTGTACTCCGTGCTCCGTTGTCCGGCAGTTCCTGGTAATCACTGCCCTTTTTCACTTGTGAATCTTTGATGAGTCTCAAACATTTTCAACGACAACCGCCACCCGATGCCATCCGTCGATTCGCTGCCGGGGATTCGATTTCTGTGTTCAGCGGGCGGGCGGGCTCAACTTTGGGCCGTCGTTGGCGTCGTTGTCGCTGGCGTCGTCATTAAAAATAGTTCTCAATTGCGTCAATTCCGCCGCTTTCGGTTTCGGTCTCTTCCTGCCTTCCGCTTCCTCCTTTGCTTTGCCTTCTCCGCTTTGGATGATTCCCAATGACACAAGCACACGCACGTCCAGGAAATACGAATATGTTTAAAACAAAAAGCACACAAAATATATGCCGTATTGTCTTTGGGCGAAATTATTCCCGAGGAGGAGACGACGACGACGACACACACAGCTGCTGTGGCTGGGAAGCGTCCGCCTGCTACATGTACTAAATCAATACTGGGCAACGACGGCCTCCCGCAACAAGTTGATTATGCCTGGCCAGCTTTATCCGGAGCGCGGCTGGAGCGTGGAGCGGGAGCGCCGGAGAGCGGAGAGAGGAGAGCGGAGAGCGGGAGTGGCGACGCCGATCCAAGAAATCAAAACAAGCTACTTTGATTACCTCCTCCTCCTTCCTTCTCGCCTATTTTGTGCTGCTGCTGCTGTTGTTGTTGTTGTTGCTGTTGCTATCGCTGCTGCTGCGCAGTTGCGGCGTATCCGTGGCGTATCTCGGCCCGTGTGATAACAACGCCTCACAAATCCGTTTTCACGCCCCGGCTAGCTAGCGCGCCCCTTAAAAATCAACTATCTTTTCAGTTATGTTTATGGTTTTCCCTTCGTGTTTGGAAAATTGTCTCTCTGCTCTTTGGGGGTGGAGCAGCGGCGGGGGTGGACTCTCTATTTGCAGCGATAGTATTGGATTTGCCAAAACTATCGATTGCCTCCGTTGGTCGATAGGTTTTGGGCACTCTCATCGGAATCACTATTCAAATTTGAATTCCAATTGGTATTCCAATTGGAATGTTATGGACTTTAGGGGGAAAGAATTAGTTTTTATTTGTTAAATATTTAAATCTATTAATTAACTGTATATTTAAGTCAATTGTTTGGTGTATATTTTTTAATTCTGCTTATTAGCATTCAACAGTTTATTTTACTTACAAAAACTTTAAGGCAAGGATATTTATTTAAGTTCCAAATAAATAAATACCTACAAAAACTGTTTAAGTTTAAAGGAAAGTTAATACCATATAATTGACATATTTTTTGTGAAAATAATTGATGCCTTAAAAGCAGGGACCGTAAATAAGAGTAATGATTTAAAAAAAATCAAAGCTCAAAAAACCCTTTTAGAAGTGGGGGAAAAATACACATGACATTTTTTAAAGGTAGATTAACCGATTTTTAAATAATAATCAATTTTTAACTCTTTAAATGTATTTTTTAAATAAAAATCAATAAATAAATATTATTTTCGATTTTTATTTAAAATTCAAACGATACCTTTTATTTTTGATTTATATATAAAAATCTGAAAATAAAAACTATTTATTTTATTTTTTCAAATAAAAATCAAAAGTAGAAATCAAATTTAAAATATCTTTTAAACGGAGGACCCCATATCATATTTCGATCTGTATAAATATTCTACACTTTAATACCTTTCATTTGATATATATATATAATCCGTATGTATCCAACAACATAGCCCAAGATTGCAATCTGGCTTGCATATATTAAAATTTAAGTTAAAACTTGTAATTCATTTATAAGATAAACAATTTGCCAATGTAGGGGAGCAGCACATTTATGTACATATACATTGGCTAGTGATCTTCCTTAAGGAAGAGCAACGGCGTGGGCATCACTGCTTCATACCTTTTGTTACTTGGAAAATTAACTCCTGAGCCGTGAAAGCATTATTCACCTCCCTATAACCCCCCTCCAAAAGGGCTTTAATAAAAGGCAAACTGTTTGTTGTTAAACAGAAACTAGATATATTTATTTATCTAGTTACCTGACGACGTGTTGCTTGCACACTTTATTAATTTATTGTTTACATGACATGGCTGTGCTGTGGCAATTGCGAAATTCCAATGTTAATTCAATGACAAGAAAACTAACTAGACTTAGTTTTAGTTTTAAGCTTGGTTAATGTTTTTTTTTTTTGGTACTTAAGCTTCCTTTTGTTCTGTTTGGTTTTTTCGTATGACACGTAGTGAGGTGACACTTCATAAGCTATGACTACTAGCCGGATTCCCCACAAACCCTACCCCAACCTACGACTCCAGCTAAATGCCTCCTCCTCCAGCAGGGAATGGTGTGAAGGCAGCAGCACTCTTACTGCTCCTTGGCCAGACGACGCAGTGCCCGCTTCCGGGTGCCCAGTATGTTCTTGAGCACCATGTTGCGGGCGAACTGCTCACCGAATACCGCCTCCGTGAAGTGGATCACCAGCTGGAGCAGGGCATGGGGCAAGTAGCCAGCCGTCTGGGTGGCAATGCCCAAAGTGGACAGCGCGGAGCGCACATAGGTCTCCGGCGAGGGAGCAAACACGGTGGCCTTGCGGATCTTCGACATGTTAGTGGCCACGAAGCCCGGCTGCACGCTCTGGATGATTATGCCCTGCTTCTTGTACTCTGTCTGCAGGTCGTCGCTGAACTTGTTGACAAAGGCCTGCAAAACATAGAAACGCAGCTAAGCCAAGGCACCTAAGGATATATCAGGACTTAACTCACCTTTGTGGAACTGTACACGCTCAGCAGGGGATTGGGAATGACGCCAGCCGTAGACGACAGGTTAATGATCACGCCGCGATGCTTGGCAATCATGGTGGGCAGGAAAAGGGCGCTCATGTGCGTCACCGAGTGAATGTTGGCGGCCACAATGTTGCGCAGGAACTGCGGATCGGCCTTGTAGCAGTCCAGGAAGTACTCGGGATGGCTGTAGCTGATGCCCACATTGTTGACCAGCACTCCGATATCCAGGCCATTGGTTTTCTCGCGAATCTTGTCGTAGATCTCGGCGCCGCCGGTGAAGTCCACATCGATCACACGCACCTCCACGCCATATTTCTCGCCTGAAAGTATGCCGCAGAGGGGCAGGTGAAGTTGGTTACAGTTCCTAACTGCCCTAGGGGATGGGGTGGGTAGACTTACTTATCTCCTTGGCAACCGCATTTAACTTGTCCAGGGATCTGCTAATCAGCACCAGTTTCAGTCCCCTGCGAGCCAGCTGAAAAAAGGAAAGAATTTGATATTAGTTTAGCGAAAAATGAACAAAAAAGACTTACATTAGAAGAGCAATCTTGCAAAACCCCTTAACTGAGAGATATTCCTGATTATATTTATCGACTTTTGGCCGTAGATAAGCACTTTTGAGTTTTATAAAAAAAATGCCAAAGTAAAGTATGGAAAAACGTGTATAAACTTGGAATGTAAATGAGATTTCCAAGGGTCGTTACTCATCTTAGTACTTCTAGTGAATTTGGGCGAGCTATTAACAGGCTAATGATTTTATAAATACTACAACTGAATAGGGCAGTAAGTGCATTTAGGGGTTACCGAATATTTAACTAATTACAATACAAATAGAACCTATAAGTGTAAGGGGTAATAAGCCCTCGAGTTATTTCAAAGTATAGTTTAAATATAAATAAATCCGACCTTAGGAGAATCAGTAGAATTTCCTAGAGAATCCAGGTATAGGCGGGGAGTTCATAACTGATTCTTACAGTAAAGCAGGGAACACAATACCCCGAATAACTTGGCAAACATTTAATAATTAAATAAATAAAACAGCTCAATAGAAAGGGAATACGATTTTTTATAAAGACTGTAAGAACGAATCAATAGACTAACTATAAATATCACAGTAATAATACAGAATATCGATTTCCCCCTAATAACTTTTGAGGGAACAAATAGTCAACAACAAATGTCGCAGTTAAGAACTGGAGGAGACCTAAAAATTCCAAGTGAACATTGAACCACTTTCCGGGTGTTCGACGCACGCCGCATGCTAATGCGCTAAGGCGGCTTCAGGTGGGGCCCTCGATACTCCCCAGCCATAGGTTCGTTCATCCACTTGGACAACACGTGTTCCCTTAGCTGGGTTCTAGCTTCGATTGCTTCTCGAGTGGGTAACAATACAAAATACAAAACCGGGAACCGCCCGAAACCTAAACTGCGGCGACTGCACTTTGTAAAGGCAAATAACATACAAAAAAAATTTAAAAACAAAAATAAAAGTGTGAAGGCTGCAAATGTAGCAATTTGCAGTCAAGCAAACACTATTAGGGAATTTTTGCGAGCGGATGGACGGACTGGGACTGCGACGACTGCGACTGGAGATCGATTTCAAAGTGCAGATTCACTTGGCTAATGCATCGACGCCCCCGACGCCGCCTGCAAGCCCAATGTCCAAGTCATGGTGGGCAAGGCGTCGTCCGCTCTATTCGGTAATTACTCATTAATTTTTTCGTTGCCCGTTCTCCACTGACATGTCATTAAATCGCCGGACTTTGGCCAAGTTTGGGTCAGCCAGCATACATACGTACCTCCTTAGCGTAAGCCTTGCCAATACCATCGGTGGAGCCGGTGACAACTGAAATTAAATATACAAGTTAATATACAGAGTTGGCCAGGGGTTCTACGGGTTATCAGCGGGCTAAAGGGGCGTGGGCGTGGTTTCTTATCGCATACGGGAAGTAGAAATGTTACCTATTAAGGTGATTAGGGTTCTAGTTTCCTTTATATAAATAAATAAGGAACAACTTTCAGAAATATTTAAATTTATTTCTAATAAATATATAAGAAGGATATTTGGTATATAAAACATAATTTTGTTCATTAATAACTTAAAATGTACAAAAATTATGTTTTTTAAACAAGAAATCACATATTTTGGTATTATTTGGTATTTGCTGATATCCTTTGGTATTTAAGAACGGGAAATTTCAATGGAATTTACAGTTAATTGAGGTTAAAATCGAAAATTGATTTAATTTGTATTATTTAAGTTCTACTTTAGCCACAACACTTAGGAATTGATGAGTTAACACTTTTTGGTACCGAGTCTTCCACCTTTGAGCCCCTGAAAACGCCACTGAATAGACTCACCTGCCCACTCGCCCATCTTGGCGAGATCCACGGAGGAGCCAAACACCTTGGGCCCCACCACATTAGCATAGATCCAGGGCAGGACCTTGCGGAACACCTGGAAGCCCACAATGCC
Source organism: Drosophila baimaii (assembly GCA_018874675.1). NCBI lineage: Eukaryota > Metazoa > Arthropoda > Insecta > Diptera > Drosophilidae > Drosophila > Drosophila baimaii. Next base: position 18,246 of record JAEIIU010050326.1, read on the forward strand.
AATGGCCAAACCGCCGAGCAGGCTCAGCACACGGGAGTTGTTCTCCTCCATTGTGAATTGTTGTGATTCCGGGCACTGGGAATGACTGACTGGATGGATGTGTAGCCTATTGCCTATGCCGGCTGATTAGTTTCTGATTCTCCTCCGATATTTTCTGCTTTTGTCGCACACTGCAACGCCGCTTCTGCTTCTGCCTCTGCCTCTGCCGGCGTTGTCGCTTCTGCTTAGTTTTTTGTGTACTTGTGTTAGTAATTTCCACACACTCCCTTCACAACGACAGTGATTTTCGATTTTTGTTAGCCGCTTCTCGAATTTTTTGCAATTCGTCGTCGCTCACTGCTGCCGATTAATATTCAAAAGGCATTTTGACGCCGGGCCAAAGGAGAAACATAAAGCAGAAGGAGGGGAAATAAAAAACAAATGGAAAAAAAGCAATTGAATGTCAATTGTCAACGGCGCGACAGCGAATGAAACGAACGGTTCTTTTGCTGCGTATCCGTGTGCCCCTATGCGGCCCAACTGCGTCTGTATGAGAGCGCCTGCTGGGTGTGTTTTTGGTGTGTGTGTGCGCATATGTATACGCGCCACTTATGTCATTCCGCTCCCGATTTTTCCACATCGCACCACCGGCCGCCGCCGACTGTGGCGATAAGGGCGGCACACACATACACATGTCCACACTGTCTGTGAAAAGTAAACAGACCAAGAACCGTTATGTTGCCACTGTGATTGCAAAGAAGGAATGAATAAGAAAAGTAGCTACGATAAATGTTTTATTTAAATTATTATTATATTGGGTACAATGTACATACATACATATGTACTATTATATCTTACCATAAAATAGATAATTATATCCTCTAAGTGTACATTTCCCACATCTGTTTCATGTTGAGGGTACGCGTAAGTTCCGTACGCAGTGTAGGCAATTCTATGCTCTCACCAATACACACCAACCACCGAATTACTGTAACTGCACATGCGCAGGAAGCATGAATAAGTGCGATAAACCACTTAATTGCAGCTTTTTAGTTGCTTGAACAATTAAAATCATTTCGAAAAATTCCTGCTATTGTGAACTAACCATGCCAGCTTAATTAACGGCTATTCTAAGTTATAAGCGAGATGGCAATAGAACATGGCGCTCGAGGACCTCCAATCGTTTATCGATAACATTCGCTAGCTATCGTTTTTTGAAATTATACCACACATATAAACAAAAATGGAGACTAACTTTGGGCGAAATTGAAAGTTATTTTCAATAATGCATTATATGCTTAATTGAGTGTCTTTCTTGTACATTTTTAGCTTGAAGTTTGAAGGCCATTCAAATGTAACGGTGGACACCTACACAGATTAGTGGGTGGAAAATCTTTGGATTTTTGGAATCTGCCGAGAGAGAGAGAGATGCTGATGCTCTGGGCTTTCCGGAGCGGAGTCAGTAGCGCAGCAGTTGTGGGTGAGGGAACAACAACGTGTACGGCCCGGCAAACGCAACTCCACGGCCGTGTTAACAGGACTCCCCGCCGTACTTGGAATCCACCTTTGTGTGGCTAATCGCAGCTACTTTGTTTATTAGAAAAGGAATCGCAGAAAAGGCCCTCCCTATCCGGTGTTATCAACTCCTAGCAGGTGAGTGTCTTTTGCTGTTTATTTTGGGCTCCATGGCGGAGCCTGAAGCGGGGGGTAGGGAAGTTAGAATGGATGGCCAGGATAACAGGGATGCTGGCCATGCGCAGTGCATGCCCTGACCTACATTCGCGCTTATTGGCCATCCAATGGGGCAGCCAGGGCCAGCAGCAGCCGCAGCAGAAGCAGCAGCAGCAGCAGTTGCAAAAAGATAAATACACACGCAACACGAGCTGGTTAATAAAAGCGCTTGCTTTCCTTCTTGCCTTTCTCTCCTCCTAACAAAAAAAAAAAAAAATAAAGAAAAAGAAAATAAGAGAAAAATAAAGCCATAAAGCGGACAAATCGGAAAAGAAAACAACTGGGAAATGGAAATGTGAGTCCCGGGCAGCAGCAAGCAGAGACAGCTTACTCCACCTTGTGCGTGTGTCCAGAGCAGTATGTCCAATATTCTCCCCCAGTTGCCGCAGCGCAATCGATAAGCAGTGAAGTTTATAGCCTCCATTAGCAATCAGCAATCCGAGCTAACCGAGTCCACATCCGATTCCGCTGGCCATGCAGTGGGACGCTGATGCAGTTGGATCGATATAGAACAGATTACGGGTGCATATCCTGCGACCCAGCATCCCGGGATACTCACATACTCCGTTGCAGTGATGAGATCGCGGCTGTTTTGGATACTGGCAATTATATACTCCTCGCTCCATCACATCGGATCGGGCTCCACGTCGACCACATGTGAGTTTACCTCAAACTTTTATAATTAAAGGTTAATTTTCCTTAAAAACTAACCCAAATGTTAAGTATTTCAAAGTTTATTTCTTTTCTAATGCCAAATAGTAATCCATTAGCTAGTTTGATTCTTAATTTTATTAATTATTGCTGAGTTAACCTTCGATTTATTTATTTAAACTAAAAATAGTGAAGCGACCGCGAGCTGGCGATCCCTTCGACACGTTCCCCAAGAACTTCTGGCAGGAGTTCTCGTCGCCGTTCACCGACACGCCCGAGGATGAGGAGCTGGAGGTCACCGAGACGACCACCCACGAGCCGTTCCCCTTCTTTGCCGATCCGTACACCACGCTGAACATCAGCACCCAGCTGTCCTCGAGCGTGTATCTGCATTGTCGGGTCAACGATCTGCAGGGCAAGACGGTGTCGTGGATGCGGCGGCGCGGCGAGGATCTCACATTGATCACCTTTGGCCAGCACACATATAGCGGCGATTCGCGGTACTCGCTGGAGTTCGAGGAGCCCAACGACTGGAAGCTGCTCATTCAGTTTGCCAACGAGCGGGATGAGGGTCCCTACGAGTGTCAGGTGTCCTCGCATCCGCCGCTCGTCCTGCTCGTCTACCTAACGATAATTGGTGAGGAGCTGAGCCTGCTGAGCCTCGACGTGATCCTGGTTTCGTTTTGTAATTATTATCCTTGCTGCACACAGTTCCTCACGTGGAGATCCTCGACGAGCGGGGCTCGGCCACGCCGGAGAAGTACTACAAGGCTGGCAGCACCATTGAGCTGCAGTGCGTCATTTCCAAGATTCCGCATCCCTCCTCCTACATCACCTGGCGGCATGGGCTGCGTCTGCTTAACTACGATACCAGTAGGGGTGGAATCAGGTGAGATATGTGGTCAATAGTGGGGCTTAAGCAGTAAGGAACTCTCCTGAATGTATCCTGTATGCAGCGCCCAGCTATAGGCAATGGTTTTTGCACTGTTTTTGCCTGCTGCATACAGGTTAAATTGGCGCGAGAAACTAAAATCGATCTGGTGATCATAATACTTGTCCAATTCAGTTGAAATTTGGTATGTGGCTGGAAAAAACATGGCTAGTTCATTTAGGATCAAAAGATATATAAAATCTGAAACCTAACTCCAAGTATTTCCCATACAGTGTCAAGACGGACATGCTGCCAGGACGAGCGCTGAGTCGGTTGTATATCGCCAATGCCAATCGCCAGGACACAGGCAACTACACCTGCATGCTGGGCAACGAGATCACAGAGACGGTGGTGGTCCATGTGCTGAACGGTAAGTGGTTCCCAGGATCATAGGAGGAATGACCCGGTTACAATTGAGGAGCTTTGTCTTTCCAGGCGAGGAGCCCGCCGCCATGCAGCATGCGAATGGAAGCCGCAACAAGGTTGGCGCCTCCTCCACAATGGTTGTGTTATTTCTAGTGTACGTGTGCGTGTCCGGAACGGGACTGGAATTGGTATTGGGATCGCCGGGAGGTTGGTTGGGGCGATGATGAAGGCGCGGCGGGGCGATCCGGGGATCGTAGATCCCAAGATCGTACGCTGGTGGAGAGGGCGCGCGGAAAATGCATACACCAAAAGAATCTTGTCCAGGATTGCATTTTCGACTTTTACTCTAATCATGGGTTGTTTAACATACGATACATAGCATAAACCGAAAATATTTAGGCTTAAGTCAAGTGTATTTATAAACCGAGTATCGAGAATCGAGTCGAGAATCGAGAATCGTAAAAGATATAAGTGAGAAAGTGAAACAGAACTTGTACTAGTAAGGGCGTACGCGAAATATATAGATGAGAACTTGATTTTTGTCGTTTTTAGCGCTAGACATAATCTTATTATTATTACCATAATCGAATCGAATCGTATTACCAAGGCCGTGTTTATGTTGGCAACACACACACACACACACACACACATATGTATTGATGATCTTATATACATACATACAAGCATGCATCTATAACGTATCCATTTTGCCTCTTTGTTACCACCATATACATTCGTAAGATCCGGATCTAGCCTATAACATATGTATATGTACTTGTTTACTCGCTTTAGCCGCCCTTCCAAAGGTCGTCCCCCCATTTCCCATTTCCATTTACCTTTATTGTATGTACACCTCCGATCCAGGGCCTTGTTAAAAAAATGGTTGTAGCTTCTTGAAATCAAACAGCATATCAGTTGGGATCATTCTTATCGTAATAATAATAAAAAGCTAGCCAACGAACAAACGCATTCGATGAGTTCGCGATCCTTTGGCACTTGACTTGGAATCATATATTATTTTAGATCAAAACAGGATTAGTTTTTCTACTTATTATTTTCATTAGAAATTCTCAAGTTAGAATTCGAAGACAGTTCGACGAAAAGCTATGCCAAAGATATTATAAGCTTTTAAAGAACAACAATTTCAAGAGAGCCAGGCCGAAATAATACGTGAGCAAAAAAATCCTTCGGCGTTACGCATCTTGCAGCTTATACCATCTTTGGTTGTAATATATTAAAGCTTGTCTTTGGACTAAATGCTCATATTATATTCGTTATCTATGGCCATTTTCCAAACAATCGTATGGCGTTATGCATCTTGAAGCTATACTATCCTTGGCTGTAATATACTATCCAAAGAATGCTGTGCTTGTCTTTGAAAAGAAACGCTCTAAATATTTCCATTTATTCGTGTATACATTGATTCTTACTCTTCAGGTTTCATTTTTTTTTTATTTATACACTTTTCCAACAAAATAGAGAGCCCGAAAAACATCGATTTTTATCGATAAAATTGATATATTGATATTTCCTTGCCAGAAAGCTTTATAGCTTAAATCAATTCCAAGTCAAATTCCAGATCGCAGGCAAGTGTAATCAACACTAGCCCACATGCTTTACCAAACAAAACTCTAGTTTCATCGTGTCAATTTTTAATTTCTTGCCGTGAATTTTGAATTTGCGACAATCGGTAATCGGTAATCAAAAAAGGTTGTTAAATTAAATTACTCTTAAAATAATTCGGAGCTTGATCAAAACTTTGAGTTTTCTTTGAGTTGAGTTGAGTCCCAAGCATAAAAACGTAGGAAAAAATGTAGAGCCGATGATGATGATGTGTAGAGGAGAGACCTTAGAAGAAATGTTTAACGTTAACATGAAAAAAAAAAGAAAAGAGAATAACTAAAAAACTGTGCCATTCAAAATGGATACATATCGTTTAATTGTTGTTAATTCGGTTGCGGAACCAATGACCATTTTTGAGGCAGACGATGACGAAGACAGACGAAATGTAATTGTATATTTGTATTTGTATCTTTTTGGAATCGAACGGTTGCGTTGCCTCCTCCAAAATTCCAACACAACTCGGACCAATGGGTAAAAAGTACTTACTACTTGATTGTTTTGATTGAAAACGGTCCCAAAAAACCACAAAAAAAAACAAAAACAAAAACTAAAACACACAAGCCACAACCAAAACCAAAAACACTACGAAGTAATTCAATTAAAGTGAGAAAATAAAAAGAGACGAGATCAAGAAACGAGAAAAGAAGCGAATGAAATATACTATATGTTATACTTTCCACTTTCTTTCCTTTCTCTCCTTTGTGGGCGCGCGCGGTGAGGACCTATCATAATACGATTATATATCAATTCACTTTGGCTTTAGCTTCAAACTATATATTTACCTATCCTATCCTCCTATCTGCCATATTAACCACACACTACCGACGGCTTTCCAACTATTTCCGTATTGCTTTCCACCTCGATCGGTACACTCTCTTTACAAATGTATTAGGAAATCGAAGCGTATAGTATAAAACAAACAAAAAAACAAACAACAACTAATTTCAATGGTCCAGTGTAGTTATTGTAAATTATTCAAATTGATCCCCCGGTCTTGATCCTTGGAGTATGCCCTTAAATAACACACAAAAACAGAAAAGAAGAGAAAAAACCAAAAAGAAATGAAGATCCCCCAGAGAAATGGATAAAAACAAAACAAAGCAAAGCAAAACAAAACAAATGTTGGAGTGAGATAACGAAACAATACTTAGAGACTAAAGAAAGTGACGAAACGAAAACTTTTAGAAAGATTTTTGGTTACAGAATTATATTTAAAGTAATTATTATATATTTAAAATTGAGATTATAAAAGCAAAACATACATACATAAATACATAATGTATAACGTGGGCGTCCGTATCCGACAGCGATGGCGACGGCACCCCCAAAAGCGAAACCGTCATTGTCAAACAAGAAAAGAAAAAAAAAAAACAAAAAAACAAAAAACAACTACAGATTAATGCAAAATTGTATAAAAAGACACACACACACATTTGTTTTTTCTATTAAAACATTTAAAACATCAAAAGTGCTTTTCATTTACGCCATATCTGCAGGAAATGCAACTTAATATGCATAAGAGACGCTTGAATTACCAAGATGAGTAACGAAGAGAGCGACTGGCTCCAGAGCGCACTCTCTCTGGCTCTCTGGCAAGTGCGTCTGTATCCAGCGCTAGGTCCAGCACGAAAAATGCATGTGCAAAAGTCGTAAAAGTCGTATTTACATATATATTTCGTATCATTAAATAGTAAAACAATATCATTCCCTAACTAATCCTCAGCTACTTAGCCATTGTACTCCACATCGGCATCTGTGTACATCTTGGTCGGCTGTCCAGCCAGTCCATTATCCGTCTCCATCATCTCCACATCACGGCAGTTGGCCGCCTGCAGTTCGCGCCTCACATCGGCGGTTATCTTGAAGTGGGATTTCTTCCTGCAAGCAAAAGAGAGAGATAGAAAGAGAGTTAAGTTTAATAAGTAAAGTAAATCCAAAGGAAATACTCACTTCAAGAGCTGGAGGAGGGCATCCCTCTGTTCGGAGGATATATCGTTCTTGTAGCGCTGGGCAAAGGTGAGCAGACTCTGGTGCCAGAGCACAGGCAGCTCACGCTTGTCGTTCTCGAATCTGTTTAAGAATTAAAGTTAATTTATTATAAATTATAGAAAATACAACGCAGAAACCCACCTGAGAAAGTGAAAGACTGCCGCGTCGACGACACGATAGGGCAGCGCATAGCGCTTGTCCAGGAAGTAACGAATAAAGATCGAGTTGGCACCCGAATAGCTCATCTCGCAGATCTTAAGCAGGCAGGCAGAGGAGTGCAGGACGGGAATGGAGCTGCGCGCCACCACGCTGCCAAAGATAATCGCTTCGCGCAGCGTACAATCGCCGCCCTCCAGCAGCGGCAGGATGATGCCCTTCATGAAGGCGGCCGGCTTGAAGAGAGCCCGCTTCAGGGCATTGTACAGATGCATATTGAGCTTCTTGTACTCGCAGAGATCGTCGCGAATGCGCGGCAACAGCACTAGATTGTAGAACCGCTGGGCCATTGCTTGCGACAGCACCGAGCAGAAGATGCGCGTGCCCTGGAACATGGCGGCGGCGCTCCAGTTGTGTGGCTCCGTAATGAACAGAATCTGCTCCCAGTTGCGCAGCTTCGGTATGATCTTGAAGGCCTTCGGGATCTTGCCGCTGCGATAGCGCTTGAGCACATCGCGAACACCCTCGTACATTTCCTTCACCTTCGGGTCGATGTCCTCGATCTTGAGCGAGCCTTCATCGGAGATTTTGGTGTGAATGTCGGCCTCCTTCTCCTTGATCTTCTCCATAATCATCTGGGAGAGATGCAGCGTGCGCTTGCCCTCCTTGGCCGGCTGCTGGAAGCACTCAAAAGCGGCCACATCCTCGGGGTCCATATCCAGGTCGGCCATGAAGTCATTCTCGTTGACCTCCTCCTCTTGCTCCTTGCCCATTCCATCGTCTGGAGAATACGAATTTTTAAAAGTAAGTCAAGTGATTTTTGGTGGAAAAAGAAGGGAAAATTATACGTAACAGATTACTTACTCAAACTGAAGTTAACTTTCTTGACGGTCACCAAACTGGGGAAATTCTCCTCGTCCAGCTCCAACTGCTGCCGCTTGGCCGCCGCCAGAATGCTCTGGCTGGTCCTGGCATCGATGTTCTGCAAAGACATTACTTGATTTTAAAAAGGAATGCTGAATTAAAGGCTATCTCTCCTTACCGGCGACTCCTCGGCCCGCATCTTGACCTTATCCTTGGTCTTCGCCTTGGCCACCTTGCCCTCGGTGAGCTGCTTCTCCAGATTCACGGTCTTGATGGTGGCCACATTGGCCTTCTTTGGCTTGCCCATTCTGCACCGATTTGATAGCGTAACAGTTGTTAATTTGCAAATTGCAGCTATTTATTATAGTTTTAATCGTTGCACGTGTTGCGACAAGGCAGTTGTGTTGCCAGCTGGTCGGGGATTTGAAAACAAAACAAATTTTTCATCTATCTGGCAACGCTGAGTTAGGGCTGATGTTGCGATAGCTCGATATACCTAGTGGTGGCTGATATGGCGATACAGAAACTGCGACTGGACCGTTGTTTGATTATATATATAATACTTTAATATTTTATTATAATTATATAATACTTTAATAATAATAATATATTATAATTATAATATTAGTAAAAAATAATCAAATGAGACGACTTAGACTAAGCGAAACGACAAAAAATAGCGCATATTTTGGATAATGAATGGCATCTGGAATGTAATTCGAATTAAAGAGCAATTAAAATATAATCTTAAAAAAATGTAACTTCTAAATATAAAGAAAATTATTTACCATAAATTCAGCTTTTGGTTACCTAGCGTTTCCTTTTGATGCTCGATGTACGGATAAGTAACACATAATTGAACTTAAAATTAAATGTTGTCGTATTATTAACTATTTTCTTTGTCCAAGTTGTTTTTAAATACTTATTTATTTTTAGTTAAGCGCTTTTACATATTTAAAATGTAAATTGTAACCTAATAAGATCGAGATTGATAGTTACATTTTTGTAACATTCAAATTTGCAACCGCCGTTGTCACCGTGACCACAAATATCGATATTTTTCGATGCAACCGGTCCAGCTCCCATCGCTACTTCCTCTTCGGGTTCTTTTCCAACCCTGCGCTAGCAGCAAACAGACCTCGGCCGATTCTTTTTTTTTCTGCGTTGCCTGAAAACAGACGACATCATGAAGGTGTGCAAAAAATTTGTGAAAATACCCCGTTAACTCCGGCAAACATTAAGAAATATTGCGAAAAATCGAAAGCGCAACCACTGGCGCGGCCAAACGTTCGGTTTGCGGTGAAAAATAACCAGTGATTGCGTTTACAGCAATAGATGACAATTTGTGTCCGGCGGTGCTTGTAATTTTTTTTGTGTACAACCAACAACCAATTTTTCTACATTGTGTGTGTGTGTGTTCTCTTGTGTGTTTGCAGCTCAACGTTTCCTTTCCCGCTACGGGATGCCAGAAGCTGTTCGAAGTTGTGGACGAGCACAAGCTGCGTGTGTTCTACGAGAAGCGTATGGGCCAGGTTGTGGAGGCCGATATCCTCGGAGATGAGTGGAAGGGCTATCAGCTGCGCATTGCCGGCGGCAACGACAAGCAGGGCTTCCCCATGAAGCAGGGTGTGCTGACCCACGGTAAGTTAGTTGGCCGGTGATTTTGGGAGATTTGAGGTATCTAGGAGGCGGTTGTATGTAGATGTGTTCCAAACATTGCCTATGAAAGTTAACATCAACATTGCAAAGTGGCTTTAATTAGCTTTGAAATCATTCTGAATGAATTCCCTGGCATAATCTACATTAAATTTGCCTTTGAAACGCCTTAAAACATAACCCTTAAGGGTATTTAATGATATTAACTTGATTTGTGCCTTAAAACACTTAAAACCTATTAAATATAGCCTTTGCTTTGTTAAAAATAACATAGGCATCGTTAATATATATGTTAGAGTAAAATCAGCTTGCTTAAATGTGTATTTATGTGATAAATTAACTAAAAGCATAATTTAAACGTAATTGAACATGTTTAGAGACACCTTAGGCCTTAGCATACCTCTCCCATCGCTGGCCATGTGCTTCCCTTACCTGCAACACCTTACTAACCTCATATATTACCCTGCCCAACAGGTCGTGTGCGTCTGCTGCTGAAGAAGGGACACTCTTGCTACCGTCCACGCCGTACCGGCGAGCGCAAGCGCAAGTCTGTGCGCGGATGCATTGTCGATGCCAACATGTCTGTGCTGGCTCTCGTGGTCATCAAGAAGGGTGAGCAGGACATTGCCGGTCTCACCGACACCACCATCCCACGTCGCCTGGGACCCAAGCGTGCCAGCAAGATCCGCAAGCTGTACAATCTGAGCAAGGAGGACGATGTCCGTCGCTTTGTGGTGCGTCGCCCCCTGCCCGCCAAGGACAACAAGAAGGCCACCTCCAAGGCCCCCAAGATCCAGCGCCTGATCACCCCCGTTGTGCTGCAGCGCAAGCACCGTCGCATTGCGCTGAAGAAGAAGCGCCAGACGGCTTCCAAGGAGGCTGCCGCCGACTACGCCAAGCTGTTGGTGCAGCGCAAGAAGGAGTCGAAGGCCAAGCGCGAGGAGGCCAAGCGCCGTCGCTCTGCCTCCATCCGCGAGTCCAAGAGCTCCATCTCGAGTGACAAGAAGTAAAATGCCGCCACGGAATCCACATTTGTCGTCGTCATTTAAGCAGAAACTGAACGTGGACCCGTCGATGGGTCCGCGAAAGGAGAAAAGAAGTTTTGTAACCATTTATGTTAAATAAATGTGAAGAAATGGTATACAATGCCCGCTGTGTGGTCTCTGTTTTGTTAACTTTTTTTTCTGTGTTCCAAGTCTGGCAAAGATGCGCCCACACGTGTGTTAGTGGAGAGTTCGGCTTAATTAGTTGCCATCTCAAGCATATAGTGTTTACTGCTGTAACTGGAGAATAGGGAAAGCTATCAATAACCTTCCCCTTTTAAGTTAAATGATTTGCAAGCTCCATTGGATGGGGGATCTGCAGGATAACTTCCTTGATTTTTATTTACTTTTCTTTAAATACAATAATTCTAATGAAAATTCAAATAGGTTCCGGAATTTGGCTTAATTATATACTTCAGTTTAATATATCTATCAGATAAAGTAGCGTTTAACCAATAAATCCAAGCACAAAGGTCATATCTAGGAGAATACCTAATAATGACTACCAAGAAGTTCTTTCTCTTTGAGAAAAATGGCAGCAGTAGAAGGGTCTTCCCCTTTTATGTTGAAGAATACGGTGTTTTAGGGTGGATTACTAATTCCTTGGGCTTGGATCTACAGGACTATTATCCTGATCTGTTTTTAGTTTTCTTTAAATGCAACAATTCGACTAAGTTCCCATGATTTGGCTTACTTATAACCCTCCAGATGTATATATTTATCAAATAAACCAATAAATCCTAGCTCTTAGGTCATATTTTAGAAAATACTTTATAATAACTACGAAGAAGTTTATTTTCTTTCAGAAGAAAGGCTACATAGTAGTCGCCGACCTATGCCAATTGTTATTACGCAAGTTAGAGCGAGATGCCAGCAGAAGAATGTGCCTTTCCCCTTTTAAGTTGCAGAATAAGAAAGAATAGGATTGTGTCTACAGGACTATTTGCCTGATCTTTATTCAGTTTTCTTTAAATGCAACAATTCTACTGACAATGGCTCTTCAAATCAAATGAGTGCCATTCTTTAGCATACTTATACCCTCCAGTTGAATATATCTATCAAATAAAGTAGAGCTTAACCAATAAATTCCAGAAACAAAGTCATATTTTGGAATATATATATAATAACTGCCAAGAAGTTAGTTCTCTACGAAAAGAAGGGCTTACAAATAGGTCCAGAACTATGTCAATTGTTGTTTTTAAGCCAAATAGAGCGAGATGGCACCTGTGGGATCTTTTTCTAACTCCAGCAAAGCCCGCCAAAAATAAAGTCTCTTCAAATTTCGAAAATCTGAAAATGTAAAGCCAATGGCGCTAGAACTACTAAGATGAGTAACGACCAATCCTTGGAATTGCCATATGCGAGCCATTTTTTTGGTTTCTAATAAAAATCGCTCTCTCTCCGCTCTCACAAAAGCCGAAAGCTTAAAAATTTAACAACAGAATGTGCGTGCCGATGTAGAATGCGTGAATACAGTCTGTTGCCGCTGTAGACCTACAAGAGAGCGACCTCCTGTACAGCGCGCTCTCTCTGGCTCTTTGTTGAAATGAGCCAGGACCCACCGCTGGGTCCAGCACGAAAAAATGCGGCATCTTAGTAAATAAAGCGTCTTTGCCAAGACATATTCATGGGTATATTCATCCGTACGTAGTTAATGTTATACATATATAAATAAAAAACAAGTAGAATGTGTGTATAGAAGATGTTACGAGGCTGTGGTGGCGGCAGTTCCAGTCTAGCTACATGGTCAACGGGCGCGCACATCCTTATCTGCTGGCAGTGCCACTGGGTATGGGACTCTCGTCTAGAGTTATGGCCGCTGCCGCCGCCGCCGCCTCGCCTGGGCTTTGATTTGGATGAGCAGCTGTCGTTGTGGTGGTCGTCGCCGACGCCGCCTCCTCCTCGAAGCGCGTGAGCTTGGCCTCCTGATCTGCCAGCAGCTCGAGCAGATCCTCCTGATCCTTTTGCGTGGCTGCCAGGGATTCCTGCGCCGCATCCGCTCGCTGCCTCTCCGCCGCCAGCTGTTGCCGCAGCGTCTCCAGCTCCTTGGTCAGCCGGATGTTCTCCGCGAAGTACATGTTCGCCTGGTAGCGAGCGGCATTGAGTTCCTCCTCGCTGGCGGTCGCAGTCGCAGTCTCCGCCGCTGGACCATTCGCATTCACCTGACCCGTGGCGCCCAGCTGGGCCTTGAGCAGTGTGTTCTGGTCCGAGAGCTGCGCCTTGAGGGACTGCTCCTCGCTGAGTTTCTCCTTCAGCTCCGCGTTCTCGTGCTCCAGCTCCTTGGAAGACTGCTGCAGCGTCTGAATCTGGGCGTCCATGCCCCGGATTATGCCCTTGTACTGGGAGACCAGGGCCGAGGCCTCCGAACTGAGCGTGAGCTCGGTCAGCTCGATGCCGTCCACATCGAAACCGCTCACGAGCTTGGCAATCAGCGCCTCCAGTCCCTTGTACAGCTTGCAGTACTCGTAGTCCAGCAGGAGTTCGCCGGCGGACTTGGCTCGGATCTGCGCCTGCTTGCAGGCCCGGCTGTACGCCTCGTGGCGCGACACCTCCGCCAGCTTGCTGCAGAAGCTCTCCTGGCCAATCCGCTTGATGATCAGCTGGCTAATGTCCTCGCGCTTCTGGCCGGGCAGGGAGTTATCGTTGAACTGGATGCACAGGCCCATGAGGAAGGCGCACATGCCCTGGACGAGAAACTCGCGCTCGTCGTGCTCGTTGGAGCACAGCTGGGCTGTGAGGTAGGCCATGGTGCCCTGCGTCTCCAGCAGCGCCTTCACAGCCCCCGGGCAGTGGGCCAGCCACAGGCTGAGCAGCATCAGCAGCCCGACCTTGCTCTGCAGCCGATACCGTTCCTGCTGCATCAGGTTGGAGCACTGCTCGAGGAGCGTGATGGGCCGCTGGCCGCCGGGAGTGGCCAGCAGGACGCGCAGCAGCTCCTCCTTCAGGGCCACATTCTCCACGAGCGAGTGCATCAGGGCAACGGCCGAGAACCAATTGGCCAGGGCGTCCGTGGAGAAGAGGCCGGTGCAAAGAAGCTGGCCCGTGGACAGGGCGCTCACGTCCGAGGCGCTGGACGGGAGCAGTGTCTGCACCACAGCCCGCTGGCCGTCGGCATTGCGATAGAGGAAGCACTCGAAGCAGTAGAGCACGGCACAGCGCAGGGCCAGCAGCTGCTTCTCATTGATCATGGACATCAGCAGGACCACAATGGCGGGCCTGGGCGGACTGGAGGGGGCCATTACGCGTCCCAGCTCGTCCTGGTTGTCCCGGTCGCCGCGCACCACCTCGGCCACGGCATTGATCGTTTCCGTGAGTATGTCCGCCGGCACGCCGCTGCTCATGAGGATCTCGCAGAGGGCATGGAGCAGTCGGGACTTCTGCATGACGCGCTGGCAGGCAGTGACCACCTGCTGCTGATTGCTGGGCGTCACCAGGGCCCGGACCACCTGCAGTAGGCAGTGGAAGTTGGAGACCTTCTGCGGCGACCAGCCCACCTCCTCGGCATCGTGGGCCAGCTCGAACATGGGCGCCAGGCGCTGGATGTAGCTGCCCTCCTTGAAGAACTGCTGGTTGCTGGAGTTGTTCTTGAGCAGATTCAGCAGCAGGATGAGGCAGTCCTCGACGACGATGCCGCCGTCGGAACAGCCCTCCTCGCGCACAATCTCGAAGAGGCGGTCGAAGGCGTTCTCGAAGGCCACGATCTTCTGGATGTTCGAGTTGCCCTTGGTCAGCTCGATCAGCAGCAGCAGGACATCGTTGCGGATCACCTCGCGGCTGTCGGTGAGCAGGTCCATCAGCTTGGACACCGCCATGGGGCTGACCAGCACCAGATCCTGCAGCTCGCGCGTCTTGTTCGAGATTAGGGACGTTATTAGCTGAATGGCGGCGCGGCGCACACGGAAATCGTACTCATCCAGGTAACCCATCACCAGGGTCACATGCTCCGGCGTCTTGATGAACATCTCGGTGAACTGTTCGCCCACGTTGACCGACACCGTAGGGTTGTCGGCCTCCTCGTCGAATTCCTCGCTCGTCACCACATTGCAGAGCGTATCCAGGGCATAGCTAATGATTTCCGCATCCTGGCCGTCGTTCTGCAGCACCTGCACCAGCGGCGGCATACCCTGGGCGCCCACCTCGATGCGGTACTTGCGGGACAACGCCTTCAGGGCCCGGCAGGCGTCGCGACGATCCTCCAGCAGGGTGGACGAGTAGACGCGATCGACCAGCTTCTCCACCGTCTCGGCGGCACTCGGCTGCTGGCCCGGCTCCGTGCCGCCCAGCACCGTCTTGATGCCACTCTTCAGGAACTCCATGCGCCAGCTGCCAGTGTCGTGGGAGTGTGTGTTTACGCCAGCAGGCTGGGTTTTTTCGCGTTTACTTCCACGTCGCCTTTAGGAAAACAATTGGTGCAGTGTGGCCAGCTCCCGTCCGCCGTTGCAGCAAAAACATCGATGTTTCTATCGATACTATCGATGTTTTTACAATAGACGACACACCGAGAGGCGGTCACACTGAAAAGCTTGTAAACAATTTCAGTTTTGTTTTCGTTCTTGGTTTTCCTCTAATCTCCGCGATCTGCGTGCGATCGCAGCTGGGTGGGGATTCTGGCGCGGATTGGCAATGAGCAGCGGCGCCGCCGGCTGCAAGCGCGTGCACAGCATCGAGGTTGAGCAGCCGCTGGAGGCGGAGCGCGTGCAGCACGGCCTGCTGCTGGTCAAGGGGCGTCTACTGCCCAAGTGCTCGGCGGCGCGCCAACTAAGGGCCACCCTCGACAGGTCGCTGGAGAAGCTGACCCAGCTCTCGGCCGCCGGCGAGTTTAAGCTCCTGTTTGACTTGGAGCGTGGCGCCCAAGGGAATCCGCCAACGGAGACGGCCTGCCACTTGGAACTGCGCTCCTGCAGCGCCGTCCGACTGATTAGCTTCACCTACACGCCCCGGAGCAGCTCCTACAGGGTCCAGCCATTGTATCTGCTGTGCAGCGACGAGGCGAAGTCCGAGGAGCAGCAGCGGGAGGTGCACTCACTCATTGATCTCAATCTGCGGCTGGTGCAGTGCATCTATGCCCACAAGCTGCTGGCCGCCGGCTTTCCCAATCGCACCTTCACCCTGAACGGCGGCTGCTGCTCGTTCCGCAGCCAACTGACCCAGGAACAGGCGCTGGCCAAGAGCGAGGACGAGCTGTGGCAGCATTTCGCAGGCGAAATCATCGCCTGCCCGCAGTGGGGCCACCAGATACGGCTCAAGTTTGTGGCCTTTGTCGGCTGCACGCGGTACGACGGCGCCGGAGTGGCGGCCAGCGGTGACTCCTCCTACGCCAGCATCCGGCGGCATCTGAGCGGACACGCAGCCCTCGGCGGCGGTGGACTGGCGCTGTTCGGTAGCGCCCACTTTTACGCCTGGCCACGCACCTTCGCGGAGATCGGCGACTGTGTACGGAGCACAGAGCGGGTGGACGTGTCCCGGCTGCCGGACGAGAGCAACTACAGGCGGACGTACGGCGGTGTGTATGCCAGCACCTTGGGTGCCGTGTGCCACGAGTTGGGCCACTGCTTCGATCTCGGCCACACCTCGGAGGGGGTGATGGGTCAGGGATTCGACTACCTGAACCGAGTCTTGACCGTAGATCAGCCAACGGAGCATCTGCCGCAACGAATCGTAGAGGCAGTGGGCGGCGGGGCAAAGAGAGCGGCTGCTGCTGCTCCTGGTGGTGGTTCCAGTGCTCCTGCCACTGCAGGTTCCTCTGCCGGCAACGAGGGACCCCCGGCCAATCGGCCGCGCTTCACCAAACTGAAGCTGCAGCCGAGCAGCCAACTCCTGGACAACTATCACAGCCAAAGGCGACACGATAGCTTCTATTTTGCACGCAACTGCGCTGTGATCTTGGCCAGCCATCGCTGGCTCAATCTGGAGCTGGAGGAGACCTCATCGGCGTACATTGAGCCCGCTGACATACAGCTGAGCTGGCCTACCAAGGAGATTGTGTCCAGCAGACCCATACGCTTGGTGGAACTGCGCTGCAATCGCAATAGTCTGGTGGCCCACTACGAGGAGTTTGAGGTGAACGACGGAGGAGGAGGAGGTGCTGTGAATCGCTTCCAGCTGCCAGCATCGTTGTGGCATCTCCTGGCGGAGCAGCGCACCCATTACGTATTTGTGGTGACCACCAGCGGCGATACCAAGCGCCTTTCCTGTGATTCCTTATAAATAGGAGCAGAAGGTGAAGGAGTAACAGCAGGTGAGGATTACAAGGACCGCTCCTTGAGGTTTAATTCGCAAGTAAATGATAGAACAGACCCTATGGGTAGATTCCAATCAAGTGCTGGAGGGGAATTAAATTAGTAGTAGAGATGGAGAATAATCAAAGGTTTTTATATGAAAAAATCGGCTTCAAATCGGTTAAAATCGATGTTTCTCCACCTCTAACTCTCGGGTCGTGCTTGAACTCTGACACTTTGGAAAAAAACAAAGCAATTACTGTCTGATATTTTAAAATACGATTCAAGCTACAGTTTAGAAATAAAATCTGACAAAGCATTACCCAAATTCGTTAGAAATTCGTAAGTTAAAATCAAGATTTTCTTCAATACGAAAAAGGCATTTTCCAAACCAAATTCAAAGTATTCAAGGCTCTCTTTTCTTCGCTTTCCGCGTTCCAGAGGAAAACCCATCCGTTAACAATTACCATAATTAAGTAAATATTTACCTCCCTCCCCTCATAAATTACCTGATTACACCTGCCCATAATCGGGTGAGTCATGCATTTATTACCAACAGTTTTTCGGTGACGTTTATCGGTTCGCTTAGTTGGTTGGTTGTCCTCAAACATTGTGAACTTTACAGTGGAGCCAAATGGCATTGAAACATTCTCACACAGCACGTTGATAAAGATTGATACAAAATGAAAGAAAGAGAGCCATAAATTGAACGAATCTGAGAGAGGAGGAGAGAGCTGATAACGTGGCTATAATTTAATCAGCGGGCCATTAATCATGGAAATTCCAAATTACTTGATAAGATGTTAGCCAGAAAGTCGTCAATTTTTGTTTGTCCTCCTCTAATGGTTGTTATTTGACGGCACTAGTGACTAAGCCACTTATTCCTATGAATTGCAAAGTTATAACAAATTTTGGGGAATTTTTTTTAAATATTTAACAAGACCGTTAAAGGTTAAATAGAGAGAGAGAGACTTAAACTGCAACCCCACTGTACTTCTTGACCTTGGCGTGGGGTACTGCAGCGGCTTTAAAACTGTTACAAAACCTCTCTGCAAGAGGCACACACCAACAAATCCACCTGAAGCACAACACACACACAGACAACTGTAAGCCACATACGCACACGCATTGGGTCAGACTTACACTTGCACACCTGCATAGAAGAGCTTCAAAACAGGGACGTAGGCTGGGGGACACATACAACCCTTTGCTGACATCCTGCGTGCGCCACTGCCCCCTCAAGCAGGTTTTGATCGTCAGCTGAGCGGGCTCCCTCTCTCTCTCTCTGACTCTCTGAGCTAAGACAGCAGCTTATTGGGGTTAAGGTGCCTCTCTCTCCCCTTCCACCTCTCTTGGCTCCACTATGCGCGTCTTGAGAGCGCACTAGTTGTATATTTTCACTCTCCATTATCGAAGCGAGGGCTGCGCTGCGGCAGTGCTGCGGCAGCGTACGAGGTTCGATAGTGAATATTGAAATACGGCGCTGATAGAACAACAAAACAACGCTCCGATAGATAAGATAAACACACTGATCACTGCTGATGTTCGTTCGAAAACTAGTGGCCCGCATTGATTCACCTAATATTTTCGCACCTTCACTGCTCCGATTCGCACGCAGGTCGGCCAGCAGCAGCAGCAGTCTTCAGTTTGAACGCAGCCGGAGCGGAGCGCGCACACACCAATCACAATCACAAAACAAAAAAACAAATCATCAATAATAATGGCAGCCACCGAGGTATCCGCCGCGCGCATTCAGTTCAAGGCGCTGAAGGGATTTCCGGCCAGCACCAGCGATAAGCTGGAGACACAGGCCTTCCTCGCCGCCGCCAAGGAGATAGTAACTGTCATAGGTGATAACCCATAGATACACGCCGCACACATGGTTAAATTTGAAGCATTTAGTAATATACATATGTATCTTGCCCGATTTTCCCGATTTCCAGAGACCTTTGGCAAGCTCTTTACGCCCGTGATCAGTGACATGAACGGAAACATAAATGTAAGAAACTAAGAATTAACCCCTAGAACTACCCTCTAACTTTAAGGTTCTCCCCACATTAACCCTCATTGTCATACAACTTTGTTTCTTAAATTCAAACTTTCTTTATTGGGTTTGGGTTCTTAAAACTCCGAACTTGTAATATTTGATATTACGTGCTAAACGATCTATAATTGTTTAGTTTTTTCGAAAGTTTAGCCCTCAAGATCTTGAAATTAATATTAACTATCTACCGAAAAAAGAAGAAGGTATCTTCCCTATCTTAAAAAGTTTATTTAAATCCTTATTTAACTTTTGGATCTCTTCATTTTTGTATTAGTAAAACTTAACCCTTAAGAACTTGATATTCGCCAAGTCTAGAAAATTTTCCAGTTTATAACTGATTAAATTTGTTTAAATTTATTGGAAAACCCCTCAACGAATATGAAGCTTTTGTGTTTTGAAGTTTGGCTTCCACTTTTAACTTCTTTTTGATGAATTTTATTAATTTTTGCGGAATATTTTTCATTAAATAATGAAATACCTTATAATATTGCAATATTTCCTGCCTTATTAACCTTCCGATAGTGTGATTATACCATAAAGTTTGCCATTTGTATTCAAATCAGAAACGAATCCAGCGTCAACTGGGAATATTTTGTATAGATATAATATTTTACAAAGAACCGAGATGTCCCCCTACTCTAGAGCGTGAAATCTCCATATATCAAGTATTTTCAGTACTTATTCCTTTAATTATAATCTTTATAATATAACCTTTAGCTCCATGAGTTGCTTAGCGATATCAAGTCTCAGTTTCATAAATACCTATTCGATTTTCTTGAGAGTTTGTTGTGATTATGAGTGATGACCGACCTCCCTTAGAGCGTCTTACCATAATCTAGGATCACTTAAAATAGATTTCAAAAATAGATTACCCTCTCTGTCCCAACGACTCTGTTTCCTATTTGCTATAAAATGTATTCACTTTGGGTTTTTTGTGCGCATTTAAATATCTTCACAAACTTTACATATTAATTCTTGTCCTTTCCTGTCCATTAGAAACTAACAAAGGCCTACGGGGCGGATGTGTTGAAATACCAGTATCTGGAGGATCTGATTGTACTGAATGTGAATGTGGATGACTTTGCGGCCAATGCGCTGCTCTGGCTGAAGCGCGGCCTCCAGCTCATTTGCACCTTCTTCGAGAACATCTACAACGATGCGGGGGCCAAGGAGGCACTGAAGCAGCACCTGCAGGATGCCTACGAACGCACCCTGAAGCCCTACCATGGCTTCATTGTCCAGAGCACAATTAAGGTGAGTCTTTGCTATGTAAAAGTTACTTTTATGACTTATATCCGTGTCCATTGCAGATCATCTACAGCTGGGTGCCCACACGCAGCCAGCTGCTGGGACAGGGAGCCGCTCAGGCGGAGAACATGGAGGTGATGACCAGCTATCTGCCAACCATGCGCGCCCATCTGGATGCCATCGATGCGCTGCTGAAGGCGCACAAGCTGGACGATGCCCGGAAGGTGTGAGAGATCCCCGTGCAGCGCCTTAGCTTAGCTTAGCTTAAATAGCTTATCCTAGCTTATCCTACTTTATTATTTATGCCAGTGTCCAAATAAACCTCACAAGCCTTACTCTAAGCACCGCCTGCCCTCACTTGGACTCTGGCGAGCGTCGCACGCGTCGCCTCTGCTCACTCAATGCGGGCGATTCCGTCACGGATGTCATTTGCTGCTGCTGCTGCTGCTCTTCCTCCTTCTGCTGCTCCTGCTCCAGCTCCAGCTGCAGCTGGAGTGCCCTCTTCTTCTGGCCTGGCTTACAGATCACAAAGTGCACCAGCGACACTATGACCTCCAGTAGGATCAGGGCAAACACTGCATTCGTGATGATGCGCAGCCACAGACTTCGCCCGGCTGCCGATAGGCGAAGGTAGACCATGGCCGGCAGCAGGATGCAGGGCGTCACTGTCAGCAGCAGCCACATGGAGGTGGCGCCGGAGCACAGGTTCACCGAATAGCCGGCATACAGGCGCACCGCCTCGGCGCTCACGGCCAGGACGTAGGCCACCAGCAGAGACAGAGCCTCCAAGTTCCAAAACATTTTAAACTGGAAACAAATTGGGCTTATTGTGACAAAGATCGGGACATACGACGATGAAGCACTCACCCGAATGAGCATGTGAATCAGGTAGCTCATGGCCCACACAACGGACACATAGGTGTTGGCCTGCAGCAGCATCTGGAGCACCAGATTGGCCCGATGCGGCGTCACAGAGTACGGCATCACAGAGTAGGGAATGGCTAGACAAACATATGTATGTATATCAAGTTCTCCTTGGACCTGCTCCGTTCAAGCCACGGTTCCTGCCAGACATTCGCTACTAAATCCAATTCCAATTCGACTTGCTTGGGAAATTTGTAGCTTCCAGTGGCTATAGCTCCTCCGTTTGGTGTACTTTTTGTCGGTTGTCAGGGTAACGTCGTAATCAGCTAGAGTGGACGATTCTAACCTGGTTGCTGCGACATCAAAGGCAGTCCTGCGGCTCGGTGACTCTTAGCTGATTGTTGCGGCACTCCAGGATGTGCTGTTTGGTTACATTTTATGACAATGAGTGACTAATGGGGATCTAGGAACAAGGAGACTCGACTTATAAGCCAAAAACAATTGTGAATTAATACTATTTACAAAAAAATTTGCTTATAAATATATATAATTGGAATCAAGAGACATAACTATATAAGACAACAGAATACTTTATATATCGCTCTAACTACCAAAATATACATATTAATCGAAGAGAAGTTTAATAAGAAACAATGTCCAAGTCGGAAATTGAAAAGCATTTATAAAAATATTTAAAAAATAAGCAAATGGAAATGTTATAATTACATTTATAAACTATAAAATTAATGTATGTTAAGAATTACACAGGTAATATTTTAAAAGTATCAAATAAATGCAAAATGGTGGTGAATTTTGAACTGCAGTGTGACCGCAGCCTTTCTCGCGCTATATCAACGCAGATTTCTGCGATACCGATACTCGATACTATCGCAAATCTGTGCCGATATATACTTGGCGTGGAGAAACATCGATGTTGGCGAAAATCGATATCTAGATGTTTTTAGTAGTGGGAGTGGGCCAAGAACATATAGTCGCCATAAAATATCGAATGCCTCCAAATATTTTACAATCGCAGTCTCCCCACCTCTAGTTGCCAGATTTCGAAGTATGGTGTGGCCAGAGCGTTTTAACCTATATATACCAAGCGCGCTGGTCCAGTGTGACCCTGTCCTACGCAAATACATAAACAAAGCTCTGTGTTATCACTTTGAAATTGCACTTCTGGCGAGGATTATGACCACTGCCGGCCCAGCCAAGTCAGCCCAGTATCCCACCTATGTGGTCTTGGGCTCCGGCGGCCATACGGCCGAGATGTGCCGCCTGACCCAGGCGCTGCTGCAGCAGGAGGACGCCAAGCAGGCGAAGAAATACCAGCCCATCCGCTTCATCCTGGCCAGCAGCGACATCACGTCCGAGCTGCAGCTGAGGGAGGCCCTGCCAGAGCCGGTGGCAGCTCGCTCGGAATTCGTGCGGGTGCCGCGTAGCCGGAGCGTGGGACAGTCCTGGCTTAGCAGCGTCTTCACCACCCTGTGGGCGCTCCTCTGGAGCTGCTATCTAGTGTGGCGCGATCGACCGCAGTTGATCCTGTGCAACGGTCCCGGCACCTGTGTGCCCTTCTGCTATGCAGCCTACCTGTGGCGCCTGCTGGGACGCCTGCCCGCCCGCTCCCGCATCGTGTTCGTCGAGAGCTTCTGCCGGGTGGAAAGCCTTTCGCTGAGCGGACGCCTAGTGCTGCCGCTGGCGGATCTCTTTGTGGTCCATTGGCAGGAGCTGGCCACCCGGTACGCCCACAAAGGAAATCTTCGTTATTTTGGTCGCATCTTGTGACATATTTTTAATTAATTAATCGAAAAATTAGAAAAAAAGAAAACTTAAAAAAACGGCGAATTTCAACGTAAATTCTTGGATGCATCCTGGTGGCTAATAACAGTGGAATGGAGTGGAGTGGAGTAATGTGTGTGTGTGGAATCACTTGCCCCTCTTGTTGGGGCACATGTAGCGGTGTGCCTCCAGCTGGTGACCCATCAGTTCCTGGCCGCATTTCGGGCAGCCAACAGTTGGCTTAAAGAGATTGCGCTGACGGCGCTGGCGTGGCGTTAGCTCATCCTCGCTGTCCGGCATCGAGGAGCTGCTAGAGGTGCTCAGGTCCAGGGCGAGGATCTCGGACTCGGTGTAGCCGAAATTACGCAACGATTCTCTGGTGGCTTTGGCCGACGACGACGACGACGACTCACGTTTGCGGCCGCCCGGCGAAGAGGTGCTCTTGGTCTTTGGTACTCCACGCTTGAAGGAAGGCGGCGCCACGCGCTCAGTGATGCTGCAGCCGTCCAGGTGATTGCACAGCTCGCTGCGCTTGATCTTATCACCACAGATGGGGCAGGAGACAATGTCGTTCTCCTCATCATTCGGGCGTGTGGAGCAGCTGGGCATCACGGAGTTGTGGGTTGTAAAATCCCTGAGCAGTGCCGTCTCCTCGGCCAAATCGGTTGGGTTACGGCTTGCGAGACGGTCATCCTCTTCTGCCTCATCGTCATTGTACTCGTCGTCGATGAAGATGATCTCGTCATCGCCCATCGATTCATCCTCCAGCACTTCACGCTTGATCTTCTGCGAGCGCTCCTGGCTGCTCATGGGTTGGCTTAATGACGGCGGAGCCTCGTATTCCTCCCCATCCTGCTCTTGGTCATCAGCAACAACCTGTATATCGTCAGAGTCGCGACGTCGCTTCATGGCGCCGCGTCTGGAGCTGGGCTTACCCTCGGGCGGTACCCCAGTCCTGGGCGGATCTGCCTGCTCCTCATCGGAACTGCTATCGACCAAGCTTATCATCACTGGCGAGGCAACTTTGAACAATACGTCCTCGTCATAGGACTCCCAATGCTCTATTTCGTTGTCGCTGGAGGAGTGGCGTGGCTTCTTGGGCTTGGGCTCAGCAGCCTCGCCTTGGGTTTGGTCTGTGCGGGATGGCTGGGCTGCCTGGGCTGGCGGCTGCTGCTGACCAAAGCGCTTCTGGCGGATCTCACGGATATCTCGGGCCCGGCCAGAGGTGCCTGTGGTGGCCATGGTATAGCCCTTTTCGGAATCCTTAAACGATGGGATGGGCTTGGGTGGTGACTCCTCCCCGTCGCTGTTGCGGCTCAAGTCCCCGAAGCTCATAATGTTGGCTCCCGAGGGCTTTTTTGGCTTAGACCTGGGCGTGGTGAAGGCAGAAGAGGGGGTGGTGGTGCGATCGGGCAAGGATTTCGAAGGCCCCAAAGAAGGGCGCTCTGGTACGGCGCTTTCGGTGGCCGGCTTCTTAAACCATTGACGTATATCCTTACCTTGATTGGTGGCCACCGGGGGCAGAGCCTTCTTGGGTGGAGCCTTCTTGGCTGGCGCCTTTTTGGTTACCTTTGGCGGCTCACTGATTTTCATAAAGGTGCCACTGCATTCGCGCTGATGCTTGGCCCACCACTGATCATTGGGGCCGGGAGCGCGATTCGAGGTGCGCTTCACATAGCCATGGAAGGGGGTGTGATTCTGGCAGATGCCAGTGCAGCGCCAAATGTGCGTGCGATAGGCGGCCACCTCGTCGTGGAAGCTGTGGTACACTGTGATATTTGTGCCCGCCACCTTGTTGATCATCATCATCTTGTGCTTGAAATTGGGTCCGTGCCCGCCATTGCCCTCGCGTACGTTAAGGATGAAGAAGTAGGCGTGTATCATCTCGTGCTGCGAGGGATTGAGAGGCATTAAGGGATTGCTAAGATTATTGGCAGGCGCAGAGTACTCACCAGTAGTGTCTCCACGAGATCTTTGCGCGGACGCAGCCGGAGCAGCGGCTCGCTGAGACGAATGGTCACCGACTTGCCCAGGCGACTGGAACGCTGGTAGCATATGCCAGCGCAGGAATACATGCGCGAACTCCACTCCAGGATGACGCAGCCCAGGCGATTTTGAAAGAACTTGCCGTCGAAGCGTGTGAACATCGAGTGGACGTCTGGATTGGGATCGGCCAGCTCCCAGCCGGGATGCACTAGGTGCTGGGTCTGGTTAAGGTAATCATCATCATCATTGGCTGGGAGAGAGGCATGTGTCAGAGCCTTCGATTTGTGAGATTCATTGGGATTACGATTCTCCTTGGGACGTGACTTAGCCCGACCAGCCTCGGGTTGCTGCGCGCCGGGATAAACGAACTGGAGGCTGCTGTCCAAGTCGGAGTCATTGTTCAATTGAGTCTGCAGATTCCTGGCAAACTGCAAGTCCGCATCCTGGGCGGCATTTGGAAACTCAAGATAATCACGAATCGTGCTCGATGCTGGTCACTATTAGCTCTACTCACTTCATCCTCCTGGGAGCGGTTTAGCAGGTTGTGCAGCTCCAGGGCCAACTGATGGTCGGCGTCCCCGGGCATCTCCTCCGACATGTTATCAAGTATGTCAATCTCCAGAAGGATTTGGAGCTCCCTCCAGCCAATACTTCTTCAAAATCACACGAATTCGACGGAATTAACCCGCCGTGCTACCGTACACCGTTTCCATGAAAATCTCAAATTTCCAGGAACACGAACTCTTTTCGCGTGCCTGCACAACGAATATATCGATAACAAAAACTACGAATATTTTTAGGCAATGCAAAAAAAAATTCTTTAAAAACTTTTTACTAAAATAAAGAATTCGAAGTGAACACTAGAAGAGCACGAATCACACTGAGACGCTTGACTGTTTGGTCAGTCAGTAGTACCAGGCGAAAAACTCAAGGCATATTTGGTTGTTCATCAATAAAAATTTAATAAATAACAAGTAAAATAAACTAACTTCGGGCGGAGCCGAAGTTTATATACCCTTGCAGATAATTTGTTACTAATTATACAAGATTTTGATAAAATATAACATGTATAATGTAAAATGTATGCAAAATGTAAAATTCATATGT